>JADRCH010007186.1:249765-291923 GCA_019843965.1 Rhynchomys soricoides
CTTCTTCTTCTTCTTCTTCTTCTTCTTCTTCTTCTTCTTCTTCTTCTGTGCACAAAGCTATGGATACTGGGATGGCTAGGCAAATTTCTGTCAGTTCAAGCCAGTCTGGTCAACAAAGAGAGTTCCAGGACAGTCAGAGCTAAACAGAGAATCCCTGTCTTGAATATCCCTATCCTCCCAGCCGCAAAAGGCTTGCTCTCTAGTTGCTGGTTTTGTCTCTTTGAGCACCTATGGTCTCAAGTTAGTTGATTCTGTGGGTGTTCTTATAGTGTCCTTGACTGTTCTGGCTCCTTCAATCCTTCTTCCTCATCTTCCACAAGATTCCTTTAGCTGCAACTAATGTTTGGCTGTAGGTCTCTGAATCTGTTTCCTTCAGGTGTTGGGTGGAGCCTCTCAGATGATAGTTTTGCTAGGATCCTGTCTGCCTGCATCGTGGAATATCATTAATAGTGTCAGGGGTTGGCTCTCCCCCATGGAATGGGCCTCAAGTTGGGCCAGTCATTGATTGGCCACTCCCTCAATCTCTTCTCCATCTTTATCCCTGCACATATTGTGGGCAGGAAAAAATTGTGGGTCAAAGGTTTTGTGGCTGGGTTGTTGTCCTCATTCTTCCATTAGAAGTCTTCCCTGGTTACAGAATGTAGCCATCCCAGGTTTCATAATCCCTTATTGCTAGGAGTCTTAGCTAGGCTTACCCTTATAGACTCCTGGGAGTTTCATTGTCCTTTATTTATTTATTTATTTATTTATTTATTTATTTATTTCTCATGCCAGAGATGCACCCCTCACAGATTCCAATATTCTTTCCAAATTCTCTCTCCCTCTGTCCTCCCTGTACTTGAAACCTCCTATTCTCCTCCTACCACCTCTTCCACCAACTTCCTTCCATCCATCCACTCCCAATGTCTATTTATTTGGCCTTCTCAGTAAAATTAAAACATCCTCCATAAAAACAAACAAACAAACAAATGAACAAACAAAAAATATCCTCCCTTGTGCCCTCCTTGTTACTCAGTTACTTGGATCTGTGGAGTGTAGCATGAGTTTCCTGTACTTTATGGCTAATATCCACTTATAAATAAGTACATACCATGCTTGTCTTTCTGGATCTGGGTTGCCTCACTAAGAATTCTGTTCGACCATTCTGTTATCCATTTTTAGATTGAGGGACATCTAGGTTGTTTCCAGTTTCTGGCTGTTATGAATAAAGCTGCTATGAACACAGTTGAGTGAGTGACCTTTGGTATATTAGAACATCATTTTTGGTATAAGCCATGAATGGTATACCTGGGTTTTGAGGTAAAACTATTTCAAATTTCATGAGAAACTGCTAAATTGATTCAAAGGTGTTGTACAACTTTGCACTTCCACCAGGAGTGGTATCACCATTCCATATCCTTGACAGCATGAGTTGTCACATGTAGTTTTGATCTAAGCCATTGTGATGGATGTATGATAGAATCTTGAAGTTATTGATGGACCTAGGTCCCTTACATATAGAACACATTACACACTGTTACATATGTAACAGATGTGCAACTTGGTCTTCATATGAGACTCCGAACAGAAGAAGCAGGAGATCTCTCTGACTACATTGCCTGCCTTTGGATCTCTTTCCCCTAACCAGGCTGCATGTCTAGCCTCAGTAGAAGAAGATGCACCTAGTCTTATTGCAACTTGATATGCCAAGGTGGGTTGATATACATGGAAGTACTCCCTTTCTGTGAAGACAGAGGAAAGAGGAGATAGGGACATGAAGGTAAGAGGAAAGAACTAGGAGGAGAGGAGAGAGAGGAAGCTATGGTCAGGATATAAAATAAACACATAAATTAATGAAAAAGAAATGAATAAATCATTAAATAGTAAAAAAGCCTTAATTGCCAAGGAAGATAGTAATATCTGAAATAACAATTGAATATACTATAAAGGCTATAATATATATATATATATATATATATCTCACATGTAATATAGATACTGTATATGTAATATATACATACATATGTACACTATGTTATATGTTTTATATATATGTTATATGTTATACACACATACACACGTATATATATAGTGTATATATTAGTATGTGTGCACTTGAGCATGTGTGTGTGCCTGTGCATGTGGGTACCCATGAAGGCAAAAGTAAGGGCACCAGATCCCTGGATCTGAAGTTACCAGCTGTTGTGAGCTGTCCTATTTGGGTACTGGGAACTGTACTCTGAAAGAATAGCAAATTCTCTTAACTAGTGAGCCTTCTCTCCAGCTCTGATATGTTTTGTAATGAAACTATATAGATCTTTCTGAAGAAAATAAAACTCCAATCCTCTTTTATTCCCCTCAAACCGTAAACCCTCTACTTAAAGATTTTTTCAAGGGTTAAATATTTTAGGTGTTACTATTTGATCCCTAGAGGCTTAAAGATAAGCTTATCCATTTTTCCAAAACACTTTACTTCTGTTAATACTTCCTACAGGATATTAACATGTATATGCTTCTGTGTGCACGATAAGTTTTAACAGTGTATTTTATACTCCTCTTGTACACAAGTATTTACAATAGTAATCTTACAATAATATGAAAAATTAAAATGCTAACTTAGAACAGAGATTAGCACACTACAACCTATGAGAAGATAAATCATTTTGTAAGTGATACTTTTATGGAAATCATCCACAGCCATTTTTATACGTGTTCTTTTTCACATTAACTTTTACTGTCCTCAGAATTAACCTATTTACTATCTGTAGCTACATTGGAATAGTCTGCTCATTTGTGGTTAGGAAAAATTTGTACTAGTGTCATAATGGGAATTAATAACATAACTGGGAATAAAATGTATAAACTTAGTTCAAGTTGCATTTATTGCACCAAAGGCCAAATTCTTCTAGTAGTGGTGGCAGGTTTTATGTGTCAAATAGACTAGGATATAATCATCAGTTACTTAATCTTCCATTAAGGCAGACAGTGCTAAGGAGGTATTTTCCAGCAGTTAAATCCAGAGTCAGGAAATATAAAGTAAAATAGTTTATTATTTATTTATGAGCCCCTGCAAATGGATGAATCAATTTTTATATTTCCTAAAGATCCTGTTACTTTATTTGAATTATGGCTGACACATGTGTATTGGTGACTCAAAAATATTAAAGCTTATTTTAATAAAGAAATTTATTTTCTTTTACAGGACAGGTTATTAAAACACATCCAAATTTACCTGTAGGAGGCTAGAGGAGCAGTAGTAGGATCATATTTTTCTTAACCTAATAAAATCAGAATGACATTAAAACAATTTTTACTATGTCACTTATTTTAATCTTATACAGTACTTATTTATTTGAATACTGTCAGAGACAACTTAATAGTCACCCAAAATTACATTCCTCTTATAAATCCACTATATTTTCCAGAACAATTCTGTGACATTCACAGATTTACTTTTCTTTGTAGAGAAAAGGTTCTGACAAATTAATTTGTACCATCAGACATTTATTTAGGGGAGGGCAAGTCAGAGCAAATCAAAATAGGAAGCAAAACCATAAATTCCTTTGTGTTTTGTGTAATCTTTTGTTTTCTTTTATGTTAAATGAAAGGCTGCCCTTTTGATTTTGCTTATCAAATAAACTTCCTGTTATCATTAAAGAAATATTAACCATGAAGTATTATTTTCTCAAGTATTTTGCTTTGCAAATAAGTTTCTGACCCTCACTGATGTAATATTCACAGATTTAATGTGTCATTTTCACACTCCAGCATCCAAAATATAACATTGCAATGATATTGATCTATAAGAGGAAACCAAAAATCTATTTAACAGTAGAAGTGATACTCTGAACTGAAAATACATTTTTATTTTTATGGCAAAAACATTTTTGAAAGTGTGGTTAGAAAACTAAGTACACAACAGTTTTTAAAAAAAGCAATAAAATGATTCCTGCTGGCATTTTGCTGTATTCATAGATCAGTGCCTTGCTCAGCCATCACCAGAGAAGCTTTCTTCTGCAGGAGATGGGAACAAATTTAGAAACCCACATCCAGAAATTGTGCAGAGAGTAAGATACCTTGTGATAATCAACTCTAAACAGGATTTCTCCATCAAATCTCTCTCCTCAGGGATTTTGGAGCCCTGTAGAAGTGGAAGCAGAAAGAGTGTAAAAGCCAGAGTGGATGGAGCACACCAGGAGAGCAAGGCCCTCTAAATCAACATGAGCAAAAATCTATGAAATTAAAGAGATTGAAGTAATATGCACAAGGCCTGCAAGGTCGGCGCCAGATCCTTGGAATATCATGGCTCCTAGTTTAGTATTTTTATGGGTTCCTGATGAGGGAACAAGTGGGTCTCTGATTCTTGCTCCCTGTTTTGTGCTCTTTTCCTTCTCTTTCTCTTATTGAACTCTGATGTGATAGATTTTGTTTGATCTTATTTTAAGGATGTTCTTTTTTCTAATGAGAACGATATAAAAATCAAATGAGTTGATTCAGATGGGAAGGGGTATGCAGAGGAACTATGAGGAGTAAAGAGAGGGAAAAACATAATCAGGATGCATTATATAAGAAAAAAGTCTATTTTCAATAAAAAATAAATTTCTAAGAATTAAAAGAAATTACAGTTATATTTCAAGATGAAAATCCAGTATATTTAAAAGTATTTTCATCATTTAACATCATATGAAAGATAAATATGAGATTTACAGGGATTTCAGCTTCACTTTAAAATGATTAACGTTATAATTGACTAATTGTATAGAATTCTTAAATCTCTTTCTCTGCATGAAAAAAAAAAGAATTATGCTTTCTGAAAACAAGTTTGAGTTTTAGAGTCAGAAGAAATGGAAAAGGCAAGGTTAATTTTAAAGTCTTCTATTAATTGTAGGAAGATAGTTAATCTTAAGTGTCAGGATCTCTAGATTTATAATCACTATAAAATATATCTGAGTTTGTCTATGAAGGTATTTATAGAAATATTTAATTGAAGGAGGGCGGCCTAGCCTTCCCATAGACTGTGGGTTTGAGCTGAATCAAAGGTAGAGAGAGAGCTGAGTAATAAAAAGAGCTAAATACTGTATTACTCTCTCTCTCTCTCTCTCTCTCTCTCTCTCTCTGCTTCTTGACTGTTACAGATTATAACTAGTTACTTTGTGATATTGTTATTATTCCTTAAACTATGAGCCAAAATAAACCCTTTCTAAAAAAACAAAACAAACAAACAAACTAACTAACTAAAAAACAAGAACTATTAGGTCAATGAAGACATTACTTTGAGGACCAAAGTCTTTTTATTACTATAGTAAATACTATGGATATTTTCCTCAGAGCAAATGGACATATTACCACAATACACAAATAGTGTACTCATAAGTACAGTAAAACTTGATTCTTTGCATTGGTATACTGATTTTACCTTTCTGTTTCTTTGTTTTGTATTTTTTAAAATTAAATATAATTACATCATTTTTCCCTTCTCTTTCCTCCTTCCAACCTTCCATTTCTCTCTCTCAAATTCATAGCAATGAAAAAAATTATATATTTTTTTTTCTTGAATATAATTTCTATACATATATATTCTTAAATATAGAGATGTAGCCCACTCAGTTTTTATATTACGTTAATATATATATTATATATCTGTTATATATAAAATATATATTATATATAAATATGGTAATGTTTATATATATATAGGCTGACAACTTATTGAATAACTAATAATTAGTTTATTTTATCTTTCAAATTACTTTTCAAATGTTGTGCTAACTTCCATCTTTTTTTTAGTATAGAATAGAGTTTATTTAGGGCATGGGGAAGGGAGTTAAGAGGGTAGTAGGGGCAGAGAAAGGCAGAGAGAGAGAAAGAGAGAGAGGGCAGCCATGAGCACGTGGAGAGAGGGGGGAAGGGAATGGGAAGAAAGGGGGAAGGGAAGCAGAGAAAGAGCAAGAGAGAAACAAGATACCAAAAGCGTTGACTTCTTATAATATTGTTTTATATAGACCTACAACATTATAAGCAAGTGAAATTAATGAAATAGATATGAAATTGTGCTTTTGTCATTATTTTACTTCATTTTCTAGGTATGTATACCACATAATTATTGAATTAGTTATTAACTTACTTCATACTACTATAAGCCTTTGAATTAAGTGTATTGTCACATTTTACATAAAATTAAGCTGGAAACTGTGCTTATCCTAAGACAAAGGTGGCTTATTCAGCTTCTGTCATTAGCTTTAGAGTTGAAGTAGTACAAAATTTAGGGCCTAGATTCATGGCAAATTTAGTGTATTTTGCTTTATGGAAAATAAATCATTTTTACCTGGGAGATCTACCATTGGCAATATTGAGTCAAGTTCTTTCTGAAATACAAATCATTTAACCTAGAACATGTCAAATACAAATTATTTTATTTGCACATGTATTGTGAGGAAATAGGGAAACTTTCAAAATACAAAAAAGTAGATTAAATAACTCACATTTATAAAGTAATAATGAAAATCCCTTCCTATCTTAGCTATGTTATCTAAAGTCGTATATCTATATTTTCTTATCAAATTCGTCCTGTACTGTTGCTCTAAAGCAAATGTACATCTTAGGATTATTCAGCTCACATATTTTTGTGATTCACTGTTGAAACTGAGAAGATTTATGTCTAATTTTGTAATCAGAATATGCAGATATACACACATGCACACAAATGTGTGTCATATCTAGAATTCCAAATGAAATGCACTTAAATGAGAAAATAATTTGATCAAATACATATTTTTTTAAAGTTGGTCCATATTTAACCTTTTATTGATGGTTGTCATTTGTTCATCTGATCAGGATTAGTATATCACTCTTTTTTTTTTTTATTATTATTTTATTTATTTACAATCCAGCCATTTCCCCCTCTCCTGGTCTCCCTTCCCACAGTTCCTCATCCAATTCCTTCTCTTCCTGTCTCTGAGAAGGTGCTTCTCCCCACCAGGCCTTCCCCCTCCCTGGGGTCTCCACTGTTTAATATACACCAAAACTGTGGATTTCTAAAACTTTAAAAGTTTGACCAGTGGCTAACTTAGCATTTTCCATAATTGCTTTCTCATTTTTATGAAGGAGAGATTATACAAAAATATAAATCATAATTTTGAAAAGACAAAGTAATTTATTTTCACAATTTTTATGTGCCTAACTTACTGATGTCCTACATTCTAATGTACTGTAATCAAATATGTTTATTTTCATATAACAGTAGGATTCCATTACCAAAAATATTTCTGGTACTCTAAAAGATGCTCAGTGTTGCAGGATATTTGATCACACCTTGAACCCTGAGATTCTGTTACTTACTGGAAAAGAAAAAATAAAACCTGTTTCTAGTTGTGGTGTGACTCAATCCTTAGCAAACACCTTTATTTCTTTTTGGATGGAATATAGACATGCCTTTAGCACACACCTTTAAACCCAAACAATGAAGGTAAAGTTAGTTTGTAGAAGGGAGCATCCATGTTTAAATGTGATGTCTAATTGAGTGGCTGACAAATTGATTAATCAGAGAAAGGTTTGATAGAATAGGATATGCCAAACTCTCATGAGAACAGAGATGAAAGGAAAGCTACTTAAGAGAGATAGGGAGAGGAAGCAGTTTTACCCAAGCAGTGATAGGTTGCAAAGAGAGAACAAGCTATACGCAGGTGAAGTCAGAACATGCCAGAGAATTAGAAGGAATCAATTTAGAAAAGACTGCTAAAGTTAGTATGAAACCAAACAAAGCAATTTAGTTAGAAGCTGAGAAAGAAGCTAGATTAAATCAGTTGGCTTGGAGAGGAGTTTGAGCAGGTACAGCTGAATTAAACTACTCAGTCAAAGCTCAGAAAGAACTAAGAATGGGTGAGCTTATTCAGCAGTAAGCCTCAGAGGCTGAAAACATTCTAAGCCTTGATTAGATTATATGGAGGCTAGAAGTTTCCAGGACTAAGCCTAGGTTAGTAGACGGAGGCAGTAAGCTATGGAGAGGACAATTGCATCTGGAAATGAAGATAAAGGTACTTAACAATGCAAAATGATTCTAGGAACATACTTGGTTTTCCTTCCCATTTGACATTTTTGAGCAAAGTATAGTACTTTCTTGCACAATAAAGTCACAGACTGTACATAGTTCCAGAATTCTTCCCTTCTATGACAAATGGAAACAAAAAATTAAAAGCATAATGCTTTTGATGTAATTATTCAGTCTTTTCCTTAAATTTCTCAGTGACAAGTCGTGAATCATCACCACTGAAAGGTAGGAAATCTTGAATGTATTCTATGGCAGCAGATGGTACATTTTGTATTCTGAGTGGGGTAGTTAACTCCCATACCAATTGTATATAGAATAGGATTAAATTGTGATGTTGTACAGAGAAGAAAAGAGACTTTTCATTTTCATGCCCAAACATGAAGTAGAAACTAGGCAACCATAAATAGTAAGCAGAATTTAAAAAGAATAAACTTCTGAAGTTGAAGTCATTTGCAAATCCTTTTAAGAATATTTCCTGAAGTACTTCCTCCCCATTGTAGGACAGAAAAAGTGTCAGAAGGGTTTGAAACAAAGAGTGTTTAGAATAAAAAGAGAAGTGATTTGTAAGATATATCAAATACAAGTCATTTCTATCAAATTTTATAAAACTTGTGTTTAGGACAAGGAATTTTTTTTTCCTTGCCTGTCTTGGAAGAGTTGGAAATGTTTTAATTCTTTTCACCTAGTCAAACCTTTATTCAAAGTATTAATAAAGAAAAGCATTATAAGAGCTGAGAGTTACATCAGCTTTTTTAATGATGTATATTGTTCTAGTCTTGCTTTTTAAAATAAATGCATTTAATTATCATTTACACCCAATTTTCATAAATCACAGCTAAATTTTTATAACTATTCCCTTTATTTTAATGTATATACTTCTCAATAGATTTCAAGTTTTGTATCTTTCATTTGGAAATGAAGAACTTTCTTTTGTATTCCATGATTTTAAAATAATCTAACTATAGATTATATTTGTAATGAATGCTACAGTTTAGCACTACTTGAGCATGATGACTGAAATTTTAATTTTTTGTTCTCTTAACCTTCAAATATCACAATAGTAGTCTCCATTGTGTAGTTCTTGTTATATTTAATGGACAGTAAATTCGTAATCATTATGGCTTTATATAAAAGCGTATCATATTATGATAGATTTTGTTGGGAGTAAAATAGAAAGAAGATTATGGACATGTAGTAGTTCATAAGAGAAAAATCAATATTGAATGATATGCTTCATCTGCATCCTTAAGTTTTTGGCTGCTGCATAGATTTTGTATTTGAAAAGTTTATATGGTCTGTAGGATACACACACACACACACACACACACACACACACATGTTAGCAAGGAAATGTTGAAGTCAAAAGACCATTTATCAGAGACAAACAAGTGTAAATACAAGTGTGACAGGCATTTTTATATGTATTGCAGGAAAAGATTTTTCTTTAACATAAATCATAAACAAATACATTTACAGAATCAATGGAAATGCAGCATTTCTTGATGAACTGTTTGATCATATAAAATAATATATGACAGTACAATTATTGTCACAATTTGATCATGTAAGATAATTTTGTGACAATAGTAGTAGGCAAGAAATAATGTATATTCAATTGTGATGCCAGATACTTAATTTTTTCATGTTCTGCATTCGTGTCTTCATAATTAAGATTATCTTGCCCTAAAGAGATGACTGAGGAGTTAAGAGTACTTGTTCTTAAAGAGGACATTGTTTCAGTTAGCAGCTGATTTTAGCAGTGACTCCATCCCTAGTGTATCTAGTGCCATCTTATGGCCTTCATGGGAACTGCACACACATGGAACAGACACTTGCAGGCAAAACAATCATACACATAAAATAAATACTTTAATTAAATTTATCTTCAATATATGATCTCACTCCTATTTTTAAATAGATTTGGCAATTGACTATAAGTACAATTGAACTAATAAGTAACAAAACAGTGCAAAAAGGAGATCCAAACAGACACACTAGCCAGATTTTTCTTTTCTTTAATATATATTTGTATAAAAAGTAATAGGTGAAATATGAGATTTTATAATTATATGTTTGAATATTTGTTCTAGTTTATGTATTGCCTTTAATTATCAAAATGTTTTCCATTAAAATTTTTTATTTTTCTTGACTAGAATCAAGCATTTTACAAAAACATCATTACCTCTGCATAGTCTCCAACTCCTACAGACACTGGAAATATATAATGAAAAAATAAATCATATGACAATGAAACAAGTTGCTTAATTGAAATACATTTTTTTGCTCTGCCTTCACAAAGACATGTTATTTCAGTTAACAGATGGAGGAAAATCTGGAGGTCTTAAACCTAATACTACTCTAATAAACTTAACATAAGGTTCTTATTACTCTAACATAAAGCAACTTAATGCAAATGAGGATATATAGTATTACTTAGCACTCATTATAAAGCATTAAATCCATCACCATAGCATATGGTTCAAGACCTAGAAGTCTTATCTACTCAAATAATATAGCATGGGTGTGTATGTGTTCCCTCAGAATCTAAAGTATATTTCAGTTGTTAAAACTGGTCATTTCTAAGCACTCTGTAAATAGAATTCCATAAACAGATTATTTACAATTCTCTGTCATTAAAGAGACATATTTCCTTATGCCTCAGTACTAGGACTGAAAAACCACATCAAGTTATCAGCCATCAATAGAAAGGAAACTAAAAATATAAAATACATTATTTATCTAAATTTATTTATCTTCATCCATCAAGCTATAAATATACTGCCAAGTTATAAATTCTTAGGCTATTCTATTTCAACTTTGAATATATAAGTTTATAAATATTTCTAAATATATTTATTGATCAGTGTTCAGAGTCAAGAAACATGATTTTGAAGTTAACACTTTCAGAAACATTCTAATAATAGTTGCTACTATAATATTTGAATAGTGACATTTGTTATTTGGGACATTAATCTGATATCAATGCATGAGCCAATGTATGAGCATGTGTGAGAACAGATAAATTATTTAGAACAGACTTGTCACACTCCAACACTCATAAAATATTAGAAACAAACACATAATAAAGTTTTTCCTCACACAGGCTGTTCACTGAAACAGAAAATATTTCAAATGAATATATATATATATATATATATATATATATATATATATATAATATATAATTACTTTACCTTGCTTCTATGAGGGTGTGCCCCCACCCACCCACTCCTGCCTCCCCACCCTCATATTCCCCTACACTGGGGCATCAAGCCTTCACAGGACCAAGGGCCTCCCCTCCCATTGATGTCCAACAAGGCTATCCTCTGCTACATATGTGGTTGGAGCCATGGGTCCCTCCATGTATGCTCCTAGGTTGGTAGTTTAGTCCCTGGGAGCTCTGGGGGCTCTGGTTGGTTGATATTGTTGTTCTTCCTATGAGGTTGCAAACCCCTTCAGCTCCTTCAGTCCTTTATCTAACTCCTCCATTGGGGACCCTGTACTCAGACCAATGTTCTAAGGTCTCTCAATCTCTGTACATTGTCTAGTTGCAGGTCACTGTATTTGTTCCCATCTTTTGCAGAAGGAAGCTTCTCTGATGCTGGCTGAGACACTGATCTAGGGATATAGATAAATGTTGTAAAGAGTCATTTTATTATGCTTCTTTAGTAGAAGAATAGGTAGTTATTTGGTTTTCCCCAAGGTTCATAGCCTGTTTAGTCTCGGGTTCTTGGCTACTAGAATAATGTCAGGCACATTTCATCTCGTGGAACTTAATTCAACTTAAATCCAAGCTGATAATAGTTGGTAATTGCCACAACATTTTTGCCATTGTTTCATCAGAATATCATGCAGACAGTTTGTATTGTGGATTTAAGGGTTTGTAGTTGTGTTGGTGTTTACCTTTCTCCTCCAGTAGCATACAGAGTAACTTCTAGTACCATGAATAGTAGTTAGTAGCAGTGAAGGCTCTAGTTAAATACTAGCACAACTGATTTTTGTACAATGAGATATGTAGATGTTGTCTTCAGCAATAGGACCTTACTGTCATGATTTTTTAAGCTTTTTAAAAGGAACATTTGTTTATTTTCTTAATACGTGTATTACAGGAAACAAAACACGAAAAACCAGGAACAAAGTCAACGAGGCACAAGCAGCTCATCTTGATGTGTCCTTCTAGAGCCTATAAGTCTAAATATACTTAGGTAATTGAGATCATATCATATGTATCATGCTTTACTCCACATTGTGAGTATTCACCAACTAAAAACTCCACACTACATGAGTATTTTGATAACCAAGAATACACCATGCCATCTTAATCTGTCAGACAAAATTATAATCCTGTCTTCCGACAAAAATTATTCATAGAAGGCAAGCATGACAGCAGGCCTCTAGATAGACGTATTGGCAAAGTTACAACTAAATTCTGCATTCCCTCAGTGCTTAGCTTACAAGAAAACACAAAGAAACAGACCACACTAAGTATAACATTCCTAAACTTATTATCAGATCTATATACCAACATATGTAGAAGAAGGGGTATTCTTGCTCAACAAATGTATTCGTATGGAATGCACCTATTTATGGCATGGGCTCTCAGGATGGCAGTCTTAACACAGCTGCAGACATCGCCCTGTGAACCTCTCTGCCCCTCCAGTCAGTCTAGCAACATAAATTTTCTAACACTGTCAGACATGGCTTAACAATTGCATGTTCTTTGTAAGTTCTATCATATCTACTAGCTATAATTTTAATCATGTGTTTTCCTTTAGAACATTTATAAAGTTCAGATGACTAGGAATGAATTTCCTGCACAATGAACACAAGTATTTTACTAAAATGCACATATGGAACCCTGGGTACAGCTGTAAACTGTCTCTTGGATATAGTGGTACTAGCAAAGTCTTTCCCTCATCCATTCTCTCCTCTGCACAGCTCCTAAGTGCAGATGATGCTAGTGAGAGGATTAACAAAGGCCACACCCAGACAGCCCTCCCCAAAGACTAGCCTGACATTTACCGATTCTTTTGGTATTTCTAACATCCTTTAGGCACTGGGACTTACCTCTACTACCTGGCAACATTAACTGAGATGCACACCTAACCAATGGCTAGAAAACTTGAACCAACCAACAGCTAGGGTGCCTTTTCCTGAGCACTAATCTTTTCCCCTAGCCTACCTCCACCATCTGAGAACAGCATCTGCTTAAAGATCATTTAACCTCCATTTTTCCAGTGTGACCATTCCTATGAAATAATAAAACAGTCCAAAAAAAGTGATTTCAGCTCTCTAGTTTTACCATGTTGCGCATTTTTTACATTTATGCAATAGTGTATGCATGTGTGCATGTGTGCCACTGCACTTTTGTGGAGGCTAAAAGACAAGTTATGAATTATTATTTTTCTCCTATCATGTGGATCCTAGAGAGCAAAATCAGATCACCAGCTTGGGGGCAAGCACCTCTACATGCCAAGCCACCCTATCAGTCCATTATGCACACTTTCTTACTGATTTTAGACAAAGTCTATATAACACTGGCTTACCCAGAACACAGAGATCCACCTGCCTCAGCCTAGAGTTAAAGCCATGCATTACTACATCAAAGTCTATTACGCCCTTAAATGTCTAGAGACTAAATGTTCCCAATAAGCACTTCGGTTTCTCCAGCATGTATACATTGCAGTGAATATACTGCACACCTAACAAAGGCTATAGTCAGAAACTGCCTTCTAAACAGCAATATTCTGGTATAGACCCTCTTCCAGTTCTCTCCACCCAGGGCTCACATGTATGCAAGTGTCATGTTTTGAGGGGATATTAAAATTTTCACTTCCTATGTGGTTTTAAGAAGAGTTTTTCCTTACAAATTATAATGAGATTTAAAAACATGTCTTTTCACTAACTCTATTTTGTCACACACTGGCAGGTCTTTACTGTCTAGGAAGATTAGTTGCTGCAAATTTGGGCATATGGCTTCTAAACATTTGCAAAATAAGATACACAGATATAAGAAACAATGGACACTCTTGCATTGCCAAACTTACATTTAGCATTAGGCCCTTCATTCATTTTCCTTCTTCCTCCCTCCCAGACCCATGCAAGCAAAGTTGCATTGTTCAGAAGTTGTTTCCTCTTTCCAGTTCCAAAAGACAGCATTTCACCATGAATTTAAA
Source organism: Rhynchomys soricoides (assembly GCA_019843965.1). Lineage (NCBI taxonomy): Eukaryota > Metazoa > Chordata > Mammalia > Rodentia > Muridae > Rhynchomys > Rhynchomys soricoides. The sequence goes on from JADRCH010007186.1 coordinate 263,968, forward strand.
CAAGGGAATCTATAACATATATTTCACCATGAATTTAAACAAGAGGATCTATAACATGCATTATTTACTATGTCTAATTTTAGCATGCTTTGTGACTTCTAAACACCTAGAAGGACTATATGTTTTACATGAGGACATAAATTTGTCCCCTATATACACAGTAGTTTTGAAACCACACACATGTAACACATGTAACAATGGTTAGGTCTCAAAGCATCTTCTGGTGAGAATATTTTGGTCTCTGAACTTTTTCCCTTCAGCCCCTCTCCTGTATCCTGTGACACGGGTTCCTGCCACTTGTATGATACACTTTCACAACTCTTCAGAAGAAACCCTTGCTATGAACTAACACAGAGTATACAGAATATGTGAGTTTACTAACTCTACTTTTGTCATACATTGGCAACCTCTTTAATACCTACAGACTAGATATCATAGGACTCATTTGTCCAGTATGTACAATATATACAGTATAGCAAAGTTATAGGACATTCACACAGCATACAAGGTAATGGGTAAACTAGAAATGTCTAGCACACTGACGGAATCTTTTTGCAGTTACTTCCCTCTCACCTCCTCAATGTACTGAACAAGTACAGTTTGTACACTCTTCTTAGAGATGGGTTAATAATTCCATTACTACACATAGTATTTCTCCAGTTTAAAAACTATTTACACAATATTATTCTTTACTACTTGTACCTTTAAATGTATCAAGTACTTTCAAATACCTAGAAAGACTAGATGTTTCATGTATTTGCTATTCACATGGCACCGATATATAAAGCTGTATGCAAAGTAATGGTTATTATGTGAGGTATCTTCTAAATATAGCAATTGGGGCCTCAACCCACTTTCTTCTCTTTGCCTTCAAACCATTAGATAAAAATAGGCATACATAATGCTTAGAATCAGCTGAACAAATTCCTATCCTCAAGTCATTTACAGAACACCCTTTTCTATGAATTTTAACAGTGTACTCCAAGTGCTGATTTTACTACTTTTTAATACATTGGCAAACTATTTAAAATTTAGAGTCTAGATTTGAAAATTTTAGACATACAGCAAAACAAAATGAAAGTATAGAGAAATTGTATCTGAAAAGGTCCTATATAAACACACTACTACATAATATTTGTTGCTGCTTCCCAACACCTCCTCCAATCTGCTGAGCAAGTACAGACAGTACTGCTCACAAAGGGGCTCATCCCTCCATCCCTAAAATACAACAGTTCATCAATTTCAACAGAAAGATATTTACAAAGTGATGTTTCACTACCTCTACATTTAGAATATGTTGGCCACTTCTAAACATGTAGATAGATCAGATGTTTCAGGACCATTGTCCATTATATACACAGAAGTCTAGTAAATAGCACATATGTAACAAGAGTAATTAAAATTTCTTTAACACAAAAAGTAAAAACAAAACAAAGCAAAACAAACAAATAAAAAAATCTTACTGTATTGTTCTACTAATTCTACTTTGTCATACACTGGCAACCACTTTAACATCTAGAGTGACTAGATGTTGTAAATTAGGACACCTTTGTCCTTTATATACATTATGTACACAGTGAAGTCAAAAAAAATGGGATAATGGTTCCTTTCCAACCATGGACTACAATATTGGACTTAGAGCTTTGAGTTTCCTTCTCCTGGGAACGTGGTCACAGACAAAATGCAATCAACTCAGTAGAAGTTTGGCAATTCCTTTCCAAACAATCATTCAAATGAATCCTAACAAAAACCTATTTACAAAATGTTTTACTACTTCTTATAAAATATATCTAGATTTCAAAGCATCTAGAAAGACATTTCCAAAAAACTTGGGATTTTCAAACATAAACACACACACGCACGCACACACACACACACACACACACACACACACACACGGGGGGGGGGATAAGAAATGAGGAATAAAATGCATACAAAATAAAATAGAATAAAAAGAGACAGAGAGACATCTTCACAAGACCAGTCTGACACTGGACCTCTTCTTCTTCCTGCTGTGTCCTTTAACCTATTCAAAAACAAGGATGAGTGTGGCTCCTGGGTGTTTCTAGAGGAGGTCTAAACAATTCCATTTGAAGTCACTTGTAGAAGACATGTCTATGATTTTCTTTTTATGATGACTGGTATATACATACATGATTTTCTAATTTTACTTTACTCTGTCATCAATCTCTACAGCTAGATGTCCAGATTTAGCCAAAAGTCTTTTTAAAGGGTCAGGGGAGAGGTTGAGGGCAGCTTTTTCATATTATATACACAGTCCTACAATTGGTGGGTAAGTCTTCACCATTGTTTCCCACTGGCCACATGATGTTGTCCTGTCTCTGCTTCTCTCCTGTGGAAGGAAGGTGCACACTGCCCAACAATGCTGGTTCTCTCACTGGTATGCAGATCTCTGCTCCCATTCATCCTGGACCATCAAGGCCTCTGTTCATCCAGGTCTGAGGGCTCCTCTGAAGGATTATCCATGGGGTGGTTCCCCAAACCCCAGTGATGGCCAAATGTTTCTGTGCATACCTACTGCTTCAGACTGTAGAGGTTCTGAAGCACCATCCTTGGCCTTCAGGTGACCGCCATTCCTTCTTCCACCCAGAAATGTCCTCAGAAACCTGTCTGTGGTTTTTCCAGTGGGCCCAAACCTGGAGAATTGGGGGTCTGTGGAGTCTTGGAGGTCAAAAGCACAGAGGCTGCTGTCATTCAGGCACATCTTTGATGGCAGGGGTGGGGGTAGGGAGTTGCTGCAGTATCTAGCATGGCCCAGCACCAACTTTGGTCTCTGGCTCCCAGCAGCCACAGAATTGAGGCTGTTCCCTGGCCCCTGGCTCACCCAGGACAGGCTGAGGCCATGGGGACACCTAGGGAGTGTATGTGCTTGGGGGAGGCAGCTCTCCCTAGCTTGTAGTGCTCTCTGTTGGAACTTTACTGTCATGTTTTGAAAAGCAACCAATAGCTTTGGCAATCACCTTAGTTCTTTAGGGGTATTCATAGGACCCCAAGACAAGACATCAATCTCCTCATGTGTCTAAGATTGTGTTTTGACTCTATAACAGAACATCAGTGGCTGAGTAATTTATAAAGGGAAGGAACTGTTTGGGCTCATGCTTTAATAGATTAGAAAGTTGAAGACAATAATAGCAGCCTATGATAAAGGCTTTGTGCTAATTTCTTAAATTGTCTATTGATTTACTATTCATTCCTTACAATTACCACATAATAAATAATTTTATTATATTAGAGAACATTAAAAAGTATTTGTATGGATTAATTGGCTTTTGGAACTCATACAGGAACCTCAAAGATGCTTAGCAACTAAGCAGGCTGGGCAATGTTTCATTTTTTTCATTTTTATTTAAAATCTTGTTACATGAACATTTACTTCAATATACACACCAATACAATATCCTTTTCATCACATAATACTATGGGTAGTAATTATATTTGTTGTATCCTATAATGTTTATATCCTTGAATATATATATATATATATGTATATATATATATATATATATATATATATAATTATTGTGTGATTAATATTGCCAAATTCTATAGTTCTCATGTTTTTTCAGTAGGATTTGTCTTGGGATTATATGTACAACTAATTAATTGTTTTTTAACATCCCATAGTACTTGTAATGGTTATTAAACTTTAAAATTAATTTATTACTACTCAGGTGCTACTTATCTAATCATACATAATTTCTCATAGAATATTTTCCAGGCATTTACTAGTTACTTTTAAAAACACATCATAAATTGATATGGGGTTGTGGGGTTGTGGCCAGAGATAATCAGATGGCAAAGGGTAAGCATAAGGAAATAAGCAACAGAAACCAAGGTTACTTGGCATCATCAGAATCCAATTCTCCCACCATAGCAAGCCCTGGATACACCATCATACCAGAAAAGCAAGATTTGGATCTAAATCACTTCTCATGATGATGATAGATAACTTTAAGAAGGCAATAAATAACCCCCTTAAAGAAATACAGGAGAACATGGGTAAACATGTTAAAGCCCTTAAAGATTAAACACAAAAATTCCTTAAAGAATTACAGGAAAACACAATCAAACAGATGAAGGAAATGAATTATTAGAATCAGGATCTAATAATGGAAATAGAAACAATAAAAAAATCACAAAGGGAGACAACCCTGGAGTTAGAGAACCTAGGAAAGAAATCAGGAGTCATAGATGTAAGCATCACCAACAGAATACAAGAGAGAGAAGAAAGAATCTCAGGTGCACAAGATACTATAGAAAACATTGACACAACAGTCAAAGAAAATGCAAAAATCAAAAAGCTCCTAACCCCAAACATCCAGGAAATCCAGGACACAATGAGAAGAGTAAGCCTAAGGATAATAGGTATAGAAGAGAGTGAAGATTCTCAATTTATAGGGCCAGTAAATATCTTCAAAGAATTATAGAAGAAAACTTCCCTAACCTAAAGAAAGAGATGCCCATGATCATACAAGAAGCCTATAGAACTCCAAATAGACTGGACCAGAAAAGAAATTCCTCTCATTAAATAATAAGCAAAACCTCAAATGTACTAAACAAAGAAAGAATATTAAAAGCAGTAAGGGATAAAGGTCAAGTAGCATATAAAGACAGACCTCTCAGAATTACACCAGTCTTCTCAGAGACTATGAAACTAGAAGATCCTGGACAGATCTCATACAGACACTGAGAGAACACAAATGCCAGCCCAGGTTGCTATACCCAGCAAAAATCTCACCTGCCATAGATGGAGAAAACAAGATATTCCATGACAAAACCAAATTTACACAATATCTTTCCACAAATCCAGCCCTACAAAGGATAATAGGTGAAAAACACCAACACAAGAAGGAAAACTACACCCTAGAAAAAACAAGAAAGTAATCTTCTTTCAACAAACCCAAAAGAAGAAAGTCACACAACCATAGTACCTCCTCTAACAACAAAAATAACAAGAAGTAACAATCACTTTCTCTTAATATCTCTTAACATCAATGGACTCAATTTCCCAATAAAAAGGCGTAGACTGACAGACTGGATAGGTAAACAGGACCCAGTGTTTTGCTGCATACAGGAAACGAACCTTAGTGACAAAGATAGACACTACCTCAGAGTAAAAGGTTGGAAAACAATTTTCCAAGCAAATGATCCCAAGAAACAAGCTGGAGTAGCCATTCTAATATTGAATAAAATCGACTTTCAACCAAAAGATATCATAAAGGATAAGGAAGGACACTTCATACTCATCAAAGGAAAAATCTACCAAGAGGTACTCTTAGTTCTGAACAACTATGCTCCAAATGTAAGGGTATCTACATTCATAAAAGAAACTTTACTAAAGCTCAAAGCACACATCGCACCCCACACAATAATAGTGGGAGACTTCAACACCCAACTCCTAGCAATGGACAGATCATAGAAGCAGAAACTAAACAAAGATATTGAAACTAACAGAAGTTATGAACCAAATGGATCTAATAGATATTTATAGAATGTTTCATCCTAAAGCGAAAGAAAATACCTTCTCAGCACCTCTAAAATTGGTACTTTCTCCAAAATTGATCATATAATTGGTCACAAAAGAGGCCTCAACAGATACAAGATTGAAATAATCCCATGCACTCTATCAGATCACCACAGACTAAGGCTGATCACAAATACCAACAAAAACAATGGAAAGCCCACATACACATGGAAGCTGAACAAACACTGTACTCAATGATAACTTGGTTAAAGAAGAAATAAAGAAAGTAATTAAAGACTTTTTAGAATATAATGAAAATGAAGATGCATCATTCCAAAACTTATGAGAAATGATGAAAGCAGTGTTAAGAGGAAAAATCATTGCTCAGAGTGCCTCCAAAAAGAAACTGGAGAGAGCATATACTAGCAACTTAACAACACACCTGAAAGGTCTAGAACAAAAAGAAGCAAATACAACTAAAAGGTGTAGGTGTCAGGAAATAATCAAACTCAGGGCTGAAATCAAACAAATAGAAACAAAAATATCTATACAGAGATGTACCCATGAGGCTCCTGGATCCTGTCAGATTGACAGCCAATGCAAACTACCATTTTCTCAGAGGTTGCGGGTGCCAATTTGTCACAAACTCTGTTATATTTAGTGTAGGTATTTTTGAATTCTTTTCTCTGTATCTTGATCTGTTTATATGGCTTTTAGTACTAAAAATGTTTAAACTATGATTTTATGTCTTGAAAAATATGCTTTATAATTTTTTTGGTTTTATTTTTCAAAAATTTCCTGAGTATTCTTGCATTTTGTGTTTTCATATGAACTTTAGAATAAAACTTCACTTTCTTTTTTTTCATACTTTATTTACATTTCAAATGTTTCCATCTCTCCATCCCCCTGCCACTATGGGGGTATTCCCCCACCCACCCATCCACACTCGTCATCTCTCCTAGGCATTCTCCTATACTGGGGGATCTAACACCCTCAGACCCAAGGGACTCTGCTCCCCCTGATGGCTAACAAGACCTTCCTCTGCCACATTTGTGGCCAGCACCATAGGTCCCTTCATGTGGATACTTTGGTTGGTAGATCAGTCTCCAGGAGTATCGGAGGGTCAGGCCAGTTGCCACTGTTGCTATCTCCCTGGGGCTGCACACTCCCTCAGCTCCTTCAGTCCTTTCTCCAAGTCCTCCATCTGGGACCGCACACTCAGCCCTACTGTTGCTGCAAAGTGACTCTTGTGTATTTCAAACTTCTGGGCTAATAACCACTTAACAGTGAGTACATACCATGTTCATTCTTTTGTGACTGCGTTACCTTGCTCAGGATGATATTTTCAAGATCCATCCATTTGTCTGCAAATTTCATGAAGTCATTGATTTTAACAGCTGAGTAGTATTCCACTGTGTAAATGTACCACATTTTCTGTATCCATTCCTCTGTGGAGGGGCATCTGGGCTGTTTCCAGCTTCTGGCTATTATAAATATGGCTGCTATGAACATAGTGGAACATGTGTCTTTATTACATATTGGAGCATCTTCTGGGTATATGCTCAGGAGTGTAATAGCTGGGTCCTCAGGTAGTATTATGTTCATTTTTCTGAGAGTCAGCCAAACTGATTTCCAGAGAGGTTGTATCAACTTGCACTCCCACCAGCAATGGAGGAGTGTTCCTCATTCTTCACATCCTCACCAAGATCTGATGTCACCTGAGTTTTTGAACTCAGCCATTCTGACTGGTATGAGGTGAAATCTCAGGGTTGTTTTGATTTACATTTCCCTGATGACTAAGAATGTTGAACATTTCTTTAGGTGCTTCTCGGCCATTCGAGTTTCCTCAGTTGAGAATTCTCTGTTTAGCTCTCTTCCCCATTTTTTGATTGGGTTATTTGGATCTCTGGAGTCTAGCTTCTTGAGTTCTTTGTATATATTGAATATTAGCCCTCTATTGGATGTAGGATTGGTAAGGATCTTTTCCCAATCTGTAGGTTGCCATTTTGTCCTATTATAGTGTCCTTTGCCTTACAGAAGCTTTGTCCCATCTTTCAATTCTTGATCTTAGAGCACAAGCCATTGGTGTTCTGTTCAAGAACATTTCCCTTGTGCCCAAGTGTTCGAGACTCTTCCCCACTTTCTCTTCTATTAGATTCAGTGTATCTGGTTTTATGTGGAGGTCCTTGATCCACATGGACTTGAGCATTGTACAGGGAGCTAGGAATGGATCAATTCACAATCTTGTACATGTAGAGTGCCAGTTGAACCAGCACCATTTGTTGAAGATGCTGTCTTTTTTTCCACTGCATGGTTTTAGCTCCTTTGTTGAAGATCAAGTGACCATAAGTGTGTGTGTTCATTTCTGGGTCTTCAATTCTATTCCATTGATCTTCCTGCCTGTCACTATACCAATACCATGCAGTTTTTATCACTACTGCTCTGTAGTACAGCTTGAAGTCAGGAAAGCTGATTCCCCCAGAAGTCCTTTTATTGTTGAGGATAGTTTTTGCTATCCGGGGTTTTTTGTTATTCCATATGAATTTGAGAATTGCTCTTTCTAGGTCTATGAAGAATTGAGTTGGGATTTTGATGGGGATAGCATTGAATCTGTATATTGCTTTCGGCAGGATGGCTATTTTAACTATGTTAATCCTGCTGATCCATGAGCATGGTAGATTTTTCCATCTTCTGAGGTCTTCTCTGATTTCTGTCTTCAGAGACTTGAAGTTCTTGTCACTTCTTTCACTACTTTGGTTAGAGTCATACCAAGATATTTTATGTTGTTTGTGACAATTGTGAAGGGTGTTGTTTCCCTAATTTCTTTCTCAGCCTGTTTATCCTTCGAGTATAGGAAGGCTATTGATTTGCTTGAGTTAATTTTGTATCCAGCCACTTTGATGAAGTTGTTTATCAGCTGTAGCAGATCTCTGGTGGAGTTTTTCGGGTCACATAAGTATACCATCATATCATCTGCAAATAGTGATATTTTGATTTCTTCCTTTCCAATTTGTATCCCTTTGACCTCCTTTTGTTGTCTGATTGCTCTAGCTAGAACTTCAAGTACTATATTGAATAGGTAGGGAGAGAGAGGGCAGCCTTGTCTAGTCCCTGATTTTAGTGGGATTGCTTCGAGTTTCTCTCTGTTTAGTTTGATGTTGGTCACTGGTTTGCTGTATATTGCTTTTACTATGTTTAAGTATGCTTCTTGAATTCCTGATCTTTCCAAGACTTTTATCATGAAGGGATGTTGAACTTTGTCAAATGCTTTTTCAGCATCTAACGTAATGACCATGTGGTCTTTTTCTTTGAGTTTGTTTATATAGTGGGTTACATTGATGGATTTCTGGGTATTGAACCATCCCTGCATCCCTGGGATGAAGCCTACTTGATCATGGTGAATGAACGTTGTGATGTGTTCTTGGATTCGGTTTGCAAGAATTTTATTGAGTATTTTTGCATCAGTATTCATAATGGAAATTGGTCTGAAGTTTTCTTTTATTGTTGGGTCTTTGTGGGGCTTTGGTATCAGTGTAACTGTGGCCTCATAGAATGAATTGGGTGGTGTTCCTTCTGTTTCTATTTTGTGGAATAGACTGAAGAGTATTGGTATTAGGTCTTCTTTGAAGGTTTGATAGAATTCTGCACTGAACCCATCTGATCCTGGGCTTTTTTTGTTTGTGAGACTGTTAATGACTGCTTCTATTTCTTTGGGGGTTATGGGACTGTCTAGATGATTTATCTAATCCTGATTTAAGTTCTGTAATTGGTAACTGTCTAGAAACTTGTCCATTTCCTCCAGATTTTCCAATTTTGTTGCATATAGGCTTTTGTAGTAGGATCTGATAATTTTTTTTTTAATTTCCTCAGAGTCTGTTGTTATATCTCTGTTTACATTTCTAATTTTGTTAATTTGGATACTGTCTCTGTGCCCTCTGGTTAGTCTGGCTATGGGTTTATTTATCTTGTTGATTTTCTCAAAGAACCAGCTCTTGGTTTTGTTGATTCTTTGTATAGTTCTTTTAGTTTCAACTTGGTTGATTTGAGCCGTTAATTTGATTATTTCCTGACTTCTACTCCTCTTGGGTGTATTGGCTTCTTTTTGTTCTAGAACTTTCAGGTGTGCTGTTAGGCTGTTAGTGTATGCTCTCTCCAGTTTCTTTCTGGAGGCATTCAGAGCTATGAGTTTTCCTCTTAACACTGCTTTCATTATGTCCCATAGGTTTAGGTAACTTGTACTTTCATTTTCATTAAATTCTAGGAAGTCTTTAATTTCCTTCTTTATTTCTTCCTTGACCAAGTTGTCATTGATCAGAGCATTGTTCAGCTTCCATGTGTATGTGGGCTTTGTGTTGTTGTTGTTGCCATTGAAGACCAACCTTAATCCATAGTGATCTGATAGGAGGCATGGGATTATTTCAATCTTCTTATATCTGTTGAGGTTTGTTTTGTGACCAATTATGTGATCAATTTTGGAGAAGGTGCCATGAGGTGCTGAGAAGAAGGTATATTCTTTTGATGCAGGATGAAATGTTCTGTAGATATCTGTTAAACCCATTTGGTTCATAGCATATGTTAGTTTCACTGTGTCTCTGTTTAGTTTATGTTTCCAAGATCTGTCCATTGTTGATAGTGGGGTGTTGAAGTCTCCCACTATTATTGTGTGAGGTTCAATGTGTGCTTTGAGCTTTAGTAGAGTTTCTTTTATGAAAGTGGGAGCTCTTGCATTCGGGGCATAGATGTTCAGAATTGAGAGTTCTTCTTGGTAGATTTTTTCTTTGATGAGTATGAAGTGTCCTTCCTCATCCTTTTTCATGACGTTTGGTTGAAAGTCAATTTTATCCAATATTAGAGTGGCTACTCCAGCCTGTTTCTTGAGGCCATTTGCCTGGAAAATTGTTTTCCAGACCTTTACTCTGAGGTAGTGTTTGTCTTTAACATGGATGTGCATTTCCTGGTTGCAGCAAAATGCTGGGTCCTGTTTATGGATCCAGTCTGTCATCTATGTCTTTTTATTGGGGACTTGAGACCATTGATGTTAAGAGATATTAAAGAATAGTGATTGGTATTTCCTGTTATTTTTAATGTTGTTTATATTCTTTGTGTGGCTCTCTTCTTTTGAGCTTGTTAAAAGATTACTTTCTTACTTTTTCTTGAGTGTAGTTTACCTCCTTGAGTTGGCGTTTTCCATGTATTATTCTTTGTAGGGCTGGGTTTGTGGAAACATACTGTGCAAATTTGGATTTGTCATAGAATATTTTGGTTTCACCATCTATAATTATTGAGAATTTTTCTGGGTATAGCAGCTTGGGCTGGCATTTGTGTTCTTTTAGAGTCTGTATGAGATCTGCCCAAGATCTTCTAGTTTTCATAGTCTCTGGTGAGAAGTCTGGTGTAATTCTGATAAGTCTGCCTTTATATGTTACTTGCCCCTTTTCCCTTACTGCTTTTAATATTCTCTCCTTGTTTTGTGTATTTGGTGTTTTGACTATAATGTGATGGGAGGAATTTCTTTTCTGGTCCAGTCTATTTGGTATTCTCTAGGCTTCTTGTATATTTTTGTTCATCTCTTTCTTTAGGTTAGGGAAATTTTCTTCTATAATTTTGTTGAAGATATTTACTCGTCCTTTAAGTTGGGAGTCTTTACTCTCTTCTATACCTGTTATCCTCAGGTTCTGTCTTCTCATTGCATCCTGGATATCTTGGATGTTTTGGGTTAGGTGTGTTTTGGATTTTGTGTTTTCTTTGTGTGTTGTGTCCATGTTTTCTATGGTATTTTCTGCACCTGAAATTCTCTCTTCCATCTCTTGTATTCTGTTGGTGATGCTTGCACCTATGACTCCTGATTTCTTTCCTATGTTCTTTAACTCCAGGGTTGTCTCCCTTTGTGATTTCTTTACTGTTTTTATTTCTGTTTTTAGTTCCTGAATGGTTTTGCTCATTTGTTTGATTGTGTTTTCCTGTAATTCTTCAAGGGATTTTTGTGTGTCCTCTTTAAGGGCTTCCAGTTGTTTACCTGTGTTCTCTTGTATTTCTTTAAGGGAGTTATTTATTTCCTTCTTAAAATCTTCTATCATCCTCTTGATAAGTGATTTTTAAGTCTGAGTCTTCCTTTTCTGGTGTGTTGAGGTATCCAGGTCTGGCTGTGGTGGGAGAGCTGGGTTATGATGAAGCCAAGTAGTGTTGGTTTCTGTTCCTTGTGTTCTTGCCCTTGCCTTTTGCCATCTGGTTATCTCTGGTGTTAGCTGATTTTTTCTCTCTGACTGTGGTTTGTCTTTCCTTCAAGCCCAGATGTCAATATTCCTGGGAGACCAGTTCTCTTTCCTAGCTGTTCTTCAAACCTTTCATCTGGAGTCCTCCTGTTGCTGGCTTTCCTACACAAGTAGGCAGCTCGCTTTCTCCCTGCTCTGTTTGTCTGTGGAGGCCTGGTGGCCCAGGCAGAGGTCTCCCTCCACAGGTGGAAACCTGTGGGCTCTTCCTCAAACCCTGTGTCTGGAGCCTTCCTTCTGCTCGCCCCATGTCCTTCTTATATGTTGGAACATCTTGCAAGTATATACCTAGGAGTGGTATAGGTGAGCCTTCAGGCAGAACAATTTCCAATTTCCTGAGGAAAGTCCAGATTGATTTCTAAAGATGTTATGCAAGCATCCAATCTCACCAGCAATGGAGGAGTATTTCTCTTTCTATACATCCTTACAAACATCTGCTGTCACCTGACTTTTTTATCTTAGCCATTCTGTTGGTGTACGGTGGAATTGAATTGTGGCTCACATTGAATTGTGTTTTCCACATGACTAAGGGTCCCTCTCAGGCATTCCATATTTCTCAGTTGGGAATTCTATGTTTAGCTTTGTACCCCATTTTTAAAATGGGTTATCTGGTTTTCTAGAATCTAACTTCTTCAGTTCTTTGTATATTTTGGATATTATCTCTCTATTGGATATAGGTAAAGATTTTTTCTCAATCTGTTGGTTGCCAATTTTGTCCTACTGACAGTGTCCTTTGCCTTTCAGAAGCTTTTCAGTTCCATGAGGTCCCATTTGTCTATTATTGATCTTAGAGCCTGAGTCATTGGTGCTCTGTTCAGGAAATTTTCCCCTATGCTCATGTATTCGAGGTCCTTTCCCAATTTTTCTTCTATGATTCAGTGTATCACATTTTATGTTGAGGTTCTTTATCCACTTGGACTTGAGCTTTGTACAAGGAGATCAAAATGACTAATTTACATTCTTCTATATGCAGTCTTCCATTTAGACCAGCACCAATTATCGAAAATTCTTTCTTTTATACACTCTATGGTTTTGGCTTCTTTGTCAAAGATCAAGTAGCCATAGGTGTGTGGGTTTATTTCTGGTTCTTCAATTTTATTCCATTGACTTACCTGTCTGTCCCTGTACCAATTCCAAGTGCTTTTTTTAAAAATGACCATTTCAATTTAGAAGAGCTTGGGTTAAGGGATGGTAATTTCCCCCAAAGTTCTTTTATATTTGAGGATTGTTTTTGTTACCACAAGTGGTTTTGTTTTTGTTTTTGTTTTTATAATTCCAGATGATGTTGAGAATTGCTCTTTCTATTTCTGTAAAGAATTGAGCTGGAATTTTGATGGGAATTGCATTGAATCTGTAGATTGCTTTTGGTAAGATGGACATTTTTAGTTTGTTAATTCTAGTGATTCATGAGCTTGGGAGATCTTTCCAACTTCTGAGGTCTTCTTTGATTTCTTTCTTCAGAGACTTGAAGTTCTTGTCATACAGATATTTCACTTGCTTGGCTAGAGTTACACCAAGATATTTAATATTATTTGTGACTATTGTAAAGCCTACTAGATAGTGGTGAATGCTGGTTTTGATATGTTCTTGGTTTCTGTTTGTGAGAATTTTATTGAGTACTTTTGCTTTGATATTCATAAGCACAATTGTTCTGAAGTTCTCTTTCTTTGTTGGGTCTTTGTGTGGTTTAGGTATCCATGTAACTGTGCCTTCATAGAATGTATTAGGCTGTGTGCTTTTTATTTCTATTTTTTGGAATAGTTTGAGAAGTATTGGTATTAGGTCTTCTTGCAAGGTCTGATAGAATTCTGCACTAAAGCCATCTGGACCTGGCCTTCTTTTAGTTGGGAGCCTTTTAATGACTGTTTCTATTTCCTTAGGGCTTGTGGGACTGTTTACATTGTTTATCTGGTCTTAATTTAGCTTTGGTACCTGGTTTCTGTCTAAAAAAATCATCCATTTAATCTAGACTTTTCAGTTTTGTTGAGTATAGGCTTTAGTAGTGGGATCTGATGATTTTGTGAATTTTCTCAGTTTCTTTTGCTATTCTCCCTTTCATTTCTAATTTTATTAATTTGGATACTGTCTCTGTGGCCTTTACTGAGTTGGGCTAAGGCTTTATCTTGTTGATTTTCTTAAACAAACCAAACCAAACCAAACCAAAACAGGTCCTGGGTTTTTTTTTTATTCTTTGTATAGTTCTTTGTTAATTGGTTGATTTCATCCCAGAGTTTGGTTATTTCCTGCTGTCTTCTCTCCTTGGCTGTGTTTGCTTCGTTTTGTTCTAGAGATTTCAGATGTGCTGTTAAGTTGGTAGTGTATGTTCTCTCCAGTTTCTTTAAAAAGGCACTCAGTGGTATGAATTTTCCTCTTAGCACTGTTTTCATTGTTTCCCATTATTGTGCCTGCATTTTCATTAAATTCTAGAAAGTCTTTAATTTCATTCCTTATTTATTTCCTGACCAAGTTATTATTGAGTAGATAGTTGTTCAGTTCCTATGAGAAAGTGTGCTTTCTGTTGTTTTTGTTGGTATTGAAGACTTGCCTTAATCTCTGGATATCTTATAGAATACATGGGATTATTTCAATCTTTGTGTATCTGTTGAGGCTTGTTTTATGTCCAAATATATAACCAAATTTGGAGAAGGTATCTTGAGGTACTGAGAAGAAGGTATATTCTTTTGTTTTAGGGGTGAAATGTTCTGTAGATATCTGTTAATTCCATTTGGTTCAATACTTCTGTTAGTTTCACTGGTTCTCTGTTTAGTTACTCTTTCCATTATCTATCCATGGGTGAGAGTAGGGTGTTGAAGTTTCCCACTATTATTGTATGAAGTGCAATGTGTGTTTTGAGCTTTAGTAATATTTCATTTACAAATGTGGGTGCTCTAGTATTTGGGGCATATATTTTCAGCATTGAAAGATTATATTTTTGAATCTTTTTCTTTGATGAGAATGACATGTACTTCCCCATCTCATTTGATAACTTTTGTTTGAAAGTCTATTTTATTAGATATTACATTGGCTATGCCAGCTTTTTCTTGGGACCATTTGCTTGGATTATTTTTTTCCTAACCTTTTAATCTGAGGTAGTTTCACTGAGGTGCATTTCCTGTATGCAGCAAAAGACTGGATCCTGTTTACATATCCAGTCTGTTAGCCCATGTCTTTTTATTAGGGAATCGAGTCCATTGATTTTGAGAGATATTAAAGAGCAATGATTGTTGGTTCCTGTTATTTTTGTTGTCAGAGGTAGTATTATGTTTGTATGGTTCTCTTCTTTTGGGTTGTTGTGAGATGATTAAGTTTTTTTTGTTTTTGTTTTTGTTTTTTTTTGGGGGGGGGTGTATAGTTTCCGTCCTTGTGTTGAAGTTTTCCTTCTATTATCCTCTGTAGGGATGAACTAGTAGAAAGATATTGTTTAAGTTTGGTTTTGTCCTGGAATGTCTTGTTTTCTCCATTTATGGTGATTGATTGTTTTGCTGGGTTTAGTAGCCTGGGCTGACATTTGTGTTCTCTTAGGGTCTGCATGACATCTCTCCAAGACCTTCTGGTTTTAGAGTCTCTATTTAGAAGTCTAGTGTAATTTTTATAGGTCTGCCCTTATAAGTTAGTTGGCTGTTTTCCCTTACTGCTTTTAATATTCTTTGTTTGTTTTGTATTTAGTGTTTTGATTATTATAATGGGAAGAATTTCCTTTCTTGTCCAATCTATTTGGTGTTCTGTAGGCTTCTTGTACATTTATTCCCGTATCTTTCTTTAGGTTAGGAAAGTTTTTTTTTTTTTTTTTTTTTTTTCCCGATGATCTTGTTGAAGATGTTTTCTGGCCTTTTGAATTAGGAATCTTCATTTTCCTCTATTCTTATAACTTTTAGGTTTTGTTGTTGTTGTTGTTATTGTTGTGTTCTAAATTTTCTAGAAGTTTTGTGTTAGAAGAATTTTGCTCTTTTTATTTTCTTTGACTGTTGTGTCAATATCTCCTATGATATCTTCTATGCCTGAGATTCTTTCTTTTATCTCTTGTATTCTGTTGTTGATGCTTGTATCTATGACACCTGATCTCTTTCATAGGTTTTCTAACTCCAGGGTTGTCTCCCTTTGTGATTTCTTTATTGTTTCCATTTCCATTTTTATACCCTGGATAGTTTTGTTCATTTCCTTCACCTGTTTCATTGTGTTTTCCTATATTTTGTTAAGGGATTTATGCATTTACTCTTTAAGGGATTCTATCTGTTTACCTGTGTTCTCCTGTATTTCTTTAAGGGAGTTACTTATAGCCTCCTTAAGGTCCTCTATCATCTGCATGAGATGGTACTTTAGATCAGAATCTTGTTTTTCAGGTGTGTTAGGGTATCCAGTGCTTGCAGTAGTGGGAGAACTGGGTTCTGGTGTTGCTGAATGCCATTGTTTTCCTTTGCTTATGTTTTTGTGCTTTCATCTCACCATCATTTTATCTCTACTGTTAAATGGCCTTGCTATCTCTTACTGGTCCCTTTCCCTCTTGTGAGCCTTGTTATGATGGACTTCCTTTAGTCAGGCTGTCTTTGGGTGTGTGACAGGGACTGTAGTGCCAGATGTGTGAGCCTGTGAGCCTAGTTGTTAAGAACCTCTTGAGAGTCAAGCTGTCTCTGATTGTGTGAGGGGACATTGCTTGCTGGATCTGCCCTGGGCAGAGATGTTGGCCCAGAAGGAAGATGTGTTTCTGGTGGGGATGATAGGTGCCATGTCTGCTGGACCCTGTGTGGGTCCCAGTTAGGCCAGGAATTATGTTAGGGTAAGGAGGGTCTCACCTGTCAGCTTGGTTGTGGTGGACCTCTAAGGCATCACACTGTCTCTGGCTATCTGTTGTGAATTTTTTTGTGAGATTTGAAGTGTCTTACAGGCAATTGTTGTGTATCAAGCAGATTATGAAAACAAATTATTGAAATTGTGTCTAATTTTGAAGATGTAATTATAAGTGAATTTGAAATTGAGTTTCAATAGTATTTTTTTTGTTAAAGAATGAGTAGTTACTACGAAAAAATATTTAAAAATCCATAAAACATTTATTTGTTTTCAAATCAATAAAATGTGTTTTCATCGTATCAACATAATATTAGATTTCTGCTTTGAGATTTGCTAGAGAGAAATGTAATCGGAAAATAGCAGTTAGTATTAAATAATTAGGTATTTTTTATATTATAATTATTCTAATAAATTTAAATTCAGTATAGCTTGATCCATAGTTTGAATATTTCCCTCCAAAAGTATTATGTAAATAATACCAAAGCAAGACCCATCAGAAGTAGACATATTTAAATTTTGATTATATAATAGAAGCACTATATTTTAGTATAAGAAATGGTACTCATATAATCATGGTGTTCATATAATCATGAACACTCAATAATTATAAAAATCCATTAAATACAATAAGATTTTATGTCTATTATTTCATTAAATGCTCACAAATATTGATTATATCATTACAAGTTTACTGAGGAGATAATTAAAGTTTATGGAACTTTCATATCTTGATTAAAATAAATTCAACGTGAAAACCAATAAGACAATCTTAATAGTCTTCTGTGTGATACTATGATATATATCTGTACATCTCCATAACTATAAATCTATATATCTATATATAATCTATATACCTATATATCTATCTACATATCTATATATTTATCTACATATCTAGCTTTCTCTATCTATATTTTTCTCTATCTATTTTTTTATTTGCATATCTATCTACACATAAATATATGAATAAGTATTTATCATATATGTATATACATATAGGGATATGGCAATATATACATATGCAGTAGCAAACATAATAACTTATACTAATGTCACTAATAGTGCTATTAACTGGCAATTGCCATCTGAGGTATGTATAGGAATCAATCCACAAGATTGTTCATAACTTAATTCCACGAAGCTATTAAAGTTAGGTTTTAGGATAGAAGGGAGATAAAGTTGAAAATGCAATTAAGATTGCCTATCAATTAACTGTGATATGGGGAGAAGACCTTGGATTAGTTTCATAGTTTCAGTTTAATTATCATAGTCTTATAAGGAAATGAAGGAGGCAGAATACAGAGAATAGGCTAGATCATAGCATAAAGTAGACTTGTACAAATGCTCATAGCTTCATAAATGAAGGAAATAAGTCATTAGATAAAGACTTCAGGTGGCCTTCAAGAGCTTAAAAACCGAGGAAATAATTTCCTACATATCTCTCTAAAAGGAAGTACTTGTAAGATGACACTAATTCTATCCTGGCAACGCACATTGAAGCCTTTTGAACTGCATTTATGCAGTTTACAAATATAAGTGACTAAGTGTTTTTTTTTTTTAACAGATCATCAGAATTTTTTTTTTATAAAACCCACATATTTAGTTAAATATACTTTTAGTTTTATTTTTGTGGGAATTTTATAGCAGAAATAAGAAACTGAAATTGTGTTCTGGGCCTACTGCCACATGCTTATAATCCTATAACTTGGGACTTAGAGATGGGAAGATTAGGAATTTGAGACCAGAATGACCCAAATAAGACCCTGTCTCAATTTTTTCTACCCATCACAAAGTAAACCTAACTAATACACTAGAAATAACGGGGTTTGATTAATTTGGATAAATGAACAAAAATCTATGGTAACATGCACAGCTTTTTAAAGTCCATTCATCTCTTGAACATTGGTGTTGGTTGTATGTGTTGGATCTTATGAATAGTGCTCCTTATAGATAGAAAAATATCATATAATTTAATTAAATGTAAGGTCTAAAATTGTTTGTCTAGTAGATGCTGAGATTAGAGTAGCCAGATTAGATTAGAATGAACTCACTAAATGGAAATTATAATGTTTTTATGTAACAAAAATGCTAATTTCTCATATTTGATCAAAATATGATTTTGATGTGTAAATTGAAAAAAAATTAAGTCTATAAAAATGAAGGTAATTATGTGTCACAAAAAAAGAGCTGGTTATGGTGGTCCACATTTTAATGCCAGGATTTGGTAGACTAAACAGGAGATAATGAGCTCATGGGTATAGGTTTCATTAATGAGACACTGTCTAAAATAATAAATGCAAAAGAGAAATACTTTAGAAGGTTTAGTACTTAAAGCAAACTTTTATATTCGTTGTCATTATTGGCTTAAAAAGAGAGTACTCTGTATTAGGGAAAATCTGCTTTGATTTTTCTTCATAGTTGGTATAGTATTTATATATGTAGATAATGCTATCATACTTTGATAAAATTATATAAGAAATAAAACATGTTCTACTGTTTACATAGTATCGAGCAACTGAGTGACACAACTGACACAGTGTTCTTTCAGATAGCCTCTTTGTTCTTCCTCCCTCCACCACCTCTTTTTCCTCCTCAACCTACATTTCCTCCTCTTCATTCTCTTCCTCTTACCTGAATATATACAATTTCGTTAAGTGTTGCTGTTCTGTAAAGAACAATTTTAAACTATGTATACCCATTTTTCAATCTGCAATTTCTATAATGCCACAAAATAGGATATCCCCAATTTATTTGTACTGAAGATTTAACCAAGGACTACATTCATACTAGCTAAGTACTCTGCCATTTAATTATAATATCTTAGTCCTTATTTTACATTTTATTTTCAAAAAGGTCTCATTTAGTTGACAAGACTGACCTTAAACTTATTTTGTGTGTGAAGCTGCCTTTAATTTTGCTATAGTCATCCTTTGTCAGTTTCCCAATCATCTGGTGTTTACAGTACTGTATTTATTCTCTTTCTTATACCATACTGGTGCTGTAATTTCATTTGTGTTTCTGTGACAAAAATACCATGACAGTAATGAATTAAGTAAAGAAATGGTTTATTTGGTTTAAAAGTCTAGGTCTAGTCTTCCACTGATATGCCTGCAGTCCTATCCAACATAACCAATCCAACATTTATTCTGTCTTCGCAGATGATTCTAGTTTTGTGAAACTGACAATTAAACTAACTATAATAATCAACATGTGTAATTCTATTTCTAGCCACAAGTCAGTAGCTCATCTGGAAGAGTCCATGTCTAGATCTCAGTGGAATTTCAACATTATCATCCCATTTTGAGCTCAAGATAAATGTATTCTGATTACTGGGGAATTATTTGTTTAATAATATATGTTTAATGTCCCTAAAGGTTAGGTTAGCAGAAACTTGAGATTCCCATTTAGAACAGTATTAAAACCTTACTGTTTACTTCTTCCTATTTTCTGTTTTCCAAAACAAGTGATCTAGCCTTGATCTAAATCAATGGCAACTTTTTCTATGGAAGTGGGGACATAAGAATGAATTAATATTAGAGGCACAATATTATGATTTAAAAGCATTCAAACCCAATAAAATGAATCAATTGAACCAGGAAGTATTTTTATATTTCTCTAAATATTGGTATTAGTTACATTATCACTTAGTTATGTAGTGTCAAATATTCATTTAGTCATAAAGATGTTGAGTGTTATATTGAGTTAAGTCAAATTGCTACACTGCATGATTCGTATTACTCATAAAGCCCTCAAAAATATTCCACATGCCTGATTGCCTTAAGGAAACCTTTACAAAAAATTAGTCAAAGTCATTTATATCATAGTATAGCTTATTCCTACTTTAAAAGGCAAATAAGAATCACAACAACAATTACAGTTGGAAATACAAAAATGAGAAACTACTCTTGAAAATCTGAAATGATTTTTAAAAAACCACTTTAAAAAATAGCTTCCTCAGAGTTCAACATAATGGCCAATTACAGTCTTTGATGGAAGAAGAAGTACTTAATTGTACCTTTGAATTGTCTAGTGTTTCGTTGAAACATAGCAAATAGTTTCTTTTCTATATAGGTAACAAATAGATCTATTTTAAGAAGTTATGTTTAGTGCTTTAGAATATGCCTTAGCTTGGTCTAAAATGTCCTGTGTAGTCTAAAATTGGCTGCTCTGCTCTTTCATAATGCTATCTAGCTAATTAGGGAAAAAGAAAAAAAACAAGTGTTGCTCATCAGCAATAATAAGCATTAAGTACCATCCTCTGGAATCTTACCCAATAACTCTCAGTACATAAAAATTTTCATCTCTTTAAGTTGTTGAAATAGAGATCATAAAAGTTTTTTTTGTCTTTCATTAAATTAATCCAAAGCCAATTGCCTTAAAAAGTGTCCATATTTTAACTTTACATTTGTTACACCATTTTAAATTTTGGCAATAATCAATATAAAATTAAATATTATCTAATAAAATATGCGTTCTCATGAATTAGTAGAAAAATTAAGTAAGTAAACACATATATAAGCATATATATGTTTATAATATATATAATAAATACATTTGTGTTGTATAAAAACATGTGTTTATAAATATATATTTATATTATATATATATATATTTGTATGCATTAAATAAATACCAGGAAAATTCCTGGTTTTTGCTTCTAATACCTGAAGAGTGAGGCAGAACATTTAAGAGAGCAAACGGCAATGCTGTGGACAAGTAAGCAAACATATAGTTACAAACTTAATGAGAATGAGACAAATCAGTGAACATACCAAAAATGAAAGAATTGATAAGCTATGTTGTCTTAATTTACATGTTAAATAAAATATATAGCAGGTAAATAATCTTCATAATACTGGGTCCTCAGTGAATATTTATCAGACATGGAAAAGAATTGTTGAATAGGAAGTAATTATAGGTATTAGAACACATGATACAGAAATTCTAATATTAAATATTCAGTGGTTTCTATTACATTGGAAAAAAATGAAACAAAACCATTTGAGATCCATGTCCACCCTTTTAATTTCCTTGTAGGTATTCTACCCTTTTATATTTTCAAATTTTTAATTAATTAATCAATTAATCAATCAATCTTTCATCTAAGCAGTATAATTGTTCCATAAATCACTTTTTAGTCAGACAATATTTCCTTTATTTTTATTATTTTCTAGGTTGGAATGAATGTTTACCCTTCTTCTCTTAGATAATGTCTTTTTATCCATTAAGATTCAGATTAAATATTCCTCTTCTTGCTAGTATTACTGATTGACTCTTGTCTTACTTAAAATAGTCTCATCCTTGTGATTTTTGTGAAATGCTATGTATTTTAGGTCCTGTGAAAATTCATTCATTACATTGTTTATACATATACTTTATTCATTACTCAAGTTCCATAAAGGTAAGGGACAATTTTCCATTTGTGATATCTTGTATCAGTGCAACATATATAATAATGCAGTCAATATGAAAATAATTTCAAGGCTTAAGTTATGTGCTTATAGTTAACCAAAGGCTTAAAACCAGTTTTGTCCTGCATGGGAGACAGATCTGCGCAATGATAAACTCTATCTTCTTCTCTTATCATGTCAATGTACTTCTGCAGTAGATTGTCTATTTTGTGTAAACAATAAGCAAACTTGGCTGGAGAGTAAAGACAGTCAACAGAACATTTTTATTTGTGGAATTAATGATATATAAAGTGGAGGAACCACAAAAATCTAAATAGCTGTTATCTTGGGCAAATTTAAGATGCCTTGTGAATATTGCATTGCTATTTTATTCATGAATTCAGTGTATCTATGTTTTTCTACACAAGAAAAGTATAAGATTGAGCAACTCCTAACTTCAGCACATCTCTCCCTAAGAGACTATCTGCACTTAAAGGTTGTTAGATAAGAGTTGTCACTTTCATCAGTGGTGTGCCCACTGATAAACTGTCCTTAATAATGCAAGTAACCTCCTAGCTATGCTTGCTTAAAAAGACATAATTAAATTCAGTAAACCACACACAAAAAGACATAAAAATTGAGCTGGTTGAGAAGAGTTCCTGTAGGTGATGGGGGAGGGATAAGAGAAGATATAACAATAACTAGAGTTTATTGTATAAATGCATGAATCAGTCTACTAATGGAGAGATTTATAACAAGCAAATTTATCATAATTCACATTCACAAAATGGGCACCTAATCCAGGTTGCTTCAGAAAAAGGATATTCTATATTTTTTTAATTGTATACCTATGGGAATGACTTTTCTGGGGATGACTCTTATAAGCTTACCTTCAGAAAATGTACTTTGTAGCCAGAATAATCACTTATGTTAAGATCATTTAGAACTATGCATTCAATTTGTTTTTCTATTGTGTGCTCGACATGTTTAAATTTAGCTTGACTTTAAGAAAACAAAGTAATCAGTCTTACTATACCTTGGGCTCTCTGTTCAATGAACATTTACAAGCTAAGCTAAACACATAGCTTTAATCTTAAACTATGCTCCATATTTTTCCTTATGACCTTTCCACGACCCTGGCTTAGAATGATGTTTATGTGTTGTGATCATTAAGTATAACCTCATTCATTGAAAGCAGTATTGAAAACCACAGATCTTCACAACAAATGTTAAAAGCAACGTTTGAGTACTGATTGGTAACATATATTTGTGGATCTGTATGCTGTTCTGAGTCAGTAGGAGTCTTCCCTCATAAAATTCTGCTAAATGATTCTTTAAAACAAAATATTCCTAATTATTTCTTTGGGTGATATTTGTTGTGCTGCTCTCAACAAATAGTAGGAATGACCTCTGAGGAAGAACACTTCAAAACAAGCTTGGGACCACTTTTGGTTTGAAGGACCCTAAGAGCTTCTATAATAAGATATCACCACACTTAAATTATTTGTTCAATAATTCATATAGTTTGCTATTGGATAAGAGTTACTATTAGCATGAGTCTAATTTAATAATTAAACTCTTTAGGCTGACATAAAATGCTACTCCTAAAAGAGGAACTATAGATGAGAGCATTAGCATGCCAATATCCTTTGTAACCTGACTCCAACTCTTATTTACTGTCCTAATTCTAAAATATGATAGAAAAATAATAATAAGACAGAAAAATTTCAGCCATATATGTGATACACAGGAAAGATAAAAGATAAATGTCAAAATGGCTAAGATTAAAAACTCAGGAGACAGCAGATGTTGGCGAGGATGTGGAGAAAGAGGAACACTCCTCCATTGCTGGTGGGAATGCAAACTGATACAACCTCTCTGGAAATCAGTTTGGCTGATCCTCAGAAAAATGAACATAATATACCTGAGGACCCAGCTATTACACTCCTGGGCATATACCCAGAAGATGCTCCAATATCTAATAAAGACACATGTTCCACCATGTTCATAGCAGCCATATTTATAATAGTCAGAAGCTGGAAACAACCCAGAAGTCCCTCAACAGGGGAATGGATACAGAAAATGTGGTACATTTACACAATGGAATACTACTCAGCTATTAAGAACAATGACTTCATGAAATTCGCAGACAAATGGATGGAACTTGAAAATATCACCCTGAGTGAGGTAACGCAGTCACAAAAGAATGAACATGGTATATACTCACTGTTAAGTGGTTATTAGCCCAAAAGTTAGAAATACCCAAAAGTCACTTTGCAGCAACCATTGAGCTGATCATGAGGTCCTAGATGGAGGAGTTGGAGAAGGGACTGAAGGAGCTGAGGCAGTTTGCATCCCCATGGAGGGAGCAACAGTGGCAACTGGCCTGACCCCCTGGAGCCAGGAGTGTATGAGCCAGGTAGTTGGACCCAACAAATGTGTATGTGTCTGTGCATATTTACTTATATAAAACATCTTGATTCTTTCCCTTTCCTTCCTATCTGGTTCAAAAAGAATTAACCAGCTTAGCCAAAGAGGCTTCTGGAAGCCTGGACAGATGAGGGAGAGATAGAAATAAATATTTTACTTAATTCCTTGCTGCTAGGCTACAGGTGTTGATAGCTCAAGCCAGTGTTTTTTAACCACAGAATAAGGTAGAAAGATTTTTTTAGGATTTCCCAGGACCCAACAGGGATGACATTAGCTGAAATACCCAACAAAGGGGAGAGAAAGCCTATAGAGACCATATTCAGAGGTTAGCATGGCCCATGGTTGAGATATGGGGCCTCCCTCCCATCTCAAAAATATTAATGCAGAATTGCTTCTGCCTAAAGTAAATGCAGGTACAAAGAGTGGAGCAGAGACTGAAGGATAGGCCATCCAGAGACAGCCCCAACTAGGGATCCATCTCATACACAGATACCAAACCCCTACACTATTGTGAATGCCAAGAAGTGCTAGCTGACAGGAGCTAACTATATCAAGTTAGCTGACTCCTGAGAGGCTCTGCCAGCACCTGACCGATATGGATGCAGATATTCAACCAATTATAGGACTGAGCACAGGAATCCCAATGGAGAAGTTAGGGGAAGGAGTAAAATAATCAAAATGACTTATATGAGAGAGAGAGAGAGAGAGAGCGAGAGAGAGAGAGAGAGAGAGAGAGAGAGAGAGAGAGAGAGAGAGAAATATAAATATTCAACGTGGTAGGTATAAAATACATGAGGGAAATGTTAACAAATAATTTCTTATAAATGTACTTCTTCTAAATATTATTTTGGAAAAAGCCATGATATAAAAATGTGAAATAAGACAGAGATAATGTTAGTTTAAGAGGACAGATAAGTTGTTTTAAATGAATGGTCTCCAAAAAGTAAATTATTTTCAAACAATGAAAGAAATAATTAATACTAAAGTTAAGCAGTCAGATTGTTATACACCATCCAACAATAGTTGTTCCTCTAAATCTGGAGAACTTTCTCACTTTACTCTATTTCTATGAAAGCATAAACCTTAATTTTCTAGGTGAAATCTTATAATTGTATGTATACATTCTAGTGTTGTTGAAACATAATCAGGTTTTAGTGCATCATTTGTATTTGTTAATACTTCTTTCACACATTTTCTTTCTTAAAGAAATAGTGGTAATTGTGGTAGTGTTTAAGGTCATCTGGAGAAGGACATATAATATCCTGGGTAAATGACAGAAAAGATTGACTTATTTGGACATGGTTGCATCAGTTATAAAGGTTATTGATTATAGTCGTAAATGGAAGTGTCTTACACTTCAGAAGTACAAAAACCACTTTGAGTAAGACAGCCAGCTAGTTCTTAGAGACCACATTGATTAATATCTGTCAACATCTATAGATTTTGCCTTAAACTCTGAGAGTGTTCCTGGGTTGTTTGGCACCAGGTCTTAAGCAGATAGAGCAAGACTGGTGAAACTTTGACATTGTCTTTAAATTACAGTGACTCAGTTTGGAGCTGAAAGCCTATGTAAAGATATAAAAAATGAAGGGATAAAAATAAATGCCAAGAGACATAGAGACTATTAGCCACTTGTATGAAGTAGAATATTTTATAGATTTCTGTATATTGCACATGATATTCACTTCTGGGGACACTAAATAATGGGTAGGCATTTTATAATTTTCTTTTTATTTAAATATATATATATATATATATATATATATATATATATATATATATATATATATCTTTAAACTTTAGTTTTACTTGTGGAATTTTTTCTCTCCAGTAAACAAAAATCAGCTCATGAAAGATAATGGAAACAATTGATTTCCTGATACTTCTAGATACAAAAATATTATGGGATAATTTTTAATTCTGTTTTGGTTTACCCTACATTATCTTCTGAGTGCAGGTGACATGACTTTCCATTTAGGTACATGGACTTGTTAGGCATTTTTTGTCAGAGGATGCACAGCCTCTCTCCCAGTCCAGGAAGTTAGATGTTAAAGAACACTTCTGCGCCCCAACAATTACATAGCGCACATGTGAATCCAGCTTTCCTCAGGCAAATACTTCAAACTCAGAGCCATTAGATGAGAAACCTAGCATTTAAGGAAACCTAAATAAGGAAGCCTCTCCAGATTATGTTTAACCATGGAGGCTTATCTGTGAAGGCAATAGATTTAGAAATATCATATATAAGCGTAGGCCAAGCAAAGATGAATTACAAAGGAAACTAAGGGAAACATGGAGTACTAGAGAGAATCCCAGAAAACAGTGAGATTGTAGAAACACAACAAACATTTCATATATCCCCTATCCCTTTTGCATTTTATTGGACATCTGAAATTTTGATAGAGCATATTTCTGTCACATGAAAGGGAGGATGAAAAGGGATACTCTACTATTGATGTTGTAATCTTCATGGTCATTTATAATCCTAAGTGGTAAAACATCCTTCAACACACAGTTACAAAAAGCAATTAATGTATTTCTCTGAGAAATTTAGTCATTGACTTATTCTTGGAAGAAGTGGAAATATGGTTAACAATATCAGTTAAATTACCTTCAGATGTCAATAATAAAAATAAAATAAATAAGGCTGGAGAGACTTCTTAGTGGTTAAGAACACATACTGGCCTTGCAGGGGATCTAAGTTTCTTTCCAAGTATCCAAGTCTGTCAGTACAAATCGAACTGTAAGTCCAGTTTCAAGGATATCATAGGTCTTTGGGCTCTAAAAGTACCTACACTTGTGTACACATACACAGATACCCTGGAAAAATTGTACATTGCATAATATTTATCGCTAATACTGATTATAGAATTTACATACGTTTCTGACTAAGGTCTCACAAGTATATAAGGAAGGTATTATGGACATTTTACAACTTAGGAAACCACTTGTTAAAGTAAAATCAAACAAAAAAGGTAGAAGCAAAACCAGTCAGAACTCATAATACAGTCCTTCTTGTCCTGATTATCATGTGTAAGCCCACATGCTCTGTCTTAAAGATTACATGAAATCATATGTTTTTGACCCCTAAAATGATCTCCCTAGTATTTCTGATCTGATATGAAGCAGTCTTTCTGATTCCACTATTACTCCTTTTCCAAATGTTTTCTGATTAGCTTCTTGATTATTTTACTAAATACCTTCTTATAATTATGAATTACTCTCAGTGCATCATTAAATGGAAGGGAACATTGAACAACAGATATTTTGTCTTAGTGAAAAGCATTTAATTCAATGTGGAAAGAAAAAATCTGTTGCATTTGTCCATCTTCATTTTTAATTCTCCTGTTAAAAATTTCTCTGAAAGGAGTAACAATAATGGACATAAATAGCAGCAACAACAAAAGTACTGTTAACTTTTGTAATCTGTAAAACAGTGATTGACTAGTAATTATATCACAAGGTTGTTGTATTATAATTATAATGTGCATATGTGTATATATGTACACACACACATATATATATAAATATATATATACATATATACATAATATATATATATATATATATATATATATATATATATATATATATATA
>JADRCH010007186.1:291933-326629 GCA_019843965.1 Rhynchomys soricoides
ATATATATATATATATATATATATATATATATATATATATATATATAATTTTAAAAGGTGAGGTAAGAATTGAATGATTGTTTGGGGTTGTTGTTACTCCAGCCATCATGGTTGTAATGAGCCAAACAGTAAATCTGTGACTATACCAGATAAGATTATATGACTATTTAAATTATTTTGACATTGATATCATTGAGGAGGCGGTCAGAGAAAAACTTTTCGGAGTTCTTTCCTTTCAATATGTGGGTCCTGAGAGTCAAGCTGAGTTGTCTCACTGGCCCCAGGCCTAATGCTTTTCATGGGCATCACCATGTAATGATTAATTATGCAGCCTTAATAATTAACACCACTCTGTTGTTCTTTATGAGTTTAACAATAAATAAGATCTTATATTTTAAAATATTGTTCCACAGAGAACCTTTCTAATTTGGAGACTTTTAGTGTTTTATTTCTCTTTAGTTCTTACTTCCCTCTGATATAACATTCCACAAAACTATTCTATCCAAATGATCCCAAAGTCAGACATTCAGTTTTCAGCTTGATTGAGGACAGAATTTAATATTATTATGATGATGATGATGATGATGATGATGGTGATGATGATAATATATAATGTACTCTATCATATCCTTTGGATTATGACAAATCTCTATATTTATATATACTCTTAATGAATTCTGAAGAGGTAAAATATCTAGACAAAATAATTAATCTTAAAATATGATATATCATGTGTTTAATATCAAAGAAAATGAATTAGATTGTTTTTCAAAAAGTATACCATGGAGCACATGCATTTTAAACAAGTTTTAAAAATTATAAAAGAACTTATTGTGGTATATTTAAACTAAAAGAGTTAACTGGGAGGGCTTAGTATCAGTGTTGTCAGAAATAATACTGATGTCAAGAAGAGTGATAAAAGATATATTAATTTCTCAAAATTTTAAAAAATCTAAAATTGAAGAAATAAAGATATGTTGGAATATATATAAAAACTATAATAAAACCATTTCCTTTCTTATAAGTTTTTAATCAAGCATATTCATACTCTATCACTGACTATCTTAGTTCATGCCAACATGAGTTTCTTATCTCGTATTCTGTGTGTCATAAGTTTAACTTAGGTCTTTTTCTTATTAATTCCTTTATAATTCCATACATTGTGTTTTGTCATATTTACCCCTCCCCTAACTCCTTTGAGACTCACCCTCTTCCATACCTACCTAACGTTGTGTCATTTTTTAAAACCATTGAGTCCAGTTTGTGCTACCCATATACTCTTGAGTGTAGAGACGTATTATAGACCTGCCTGGGTCCATATCCTTAATTAAAGCTAACTTTCCCTCTTTCAATAGCAATTAATTACTATTATCTCCTCATGTAGGTAGAACATTTTGGCTGCCTTCTCCCTCCTTGCTGAGATTTTTGTTTGTCTTAGGTTTGTACAGATCTTGTGTATGCTATCTGAACTACTGTAAATTTATATATGCAAATGGCCACCTATGTCTGGAAAACAAAATTTTGTTGTTGTGTAATTAACCACTTATGGGTTTTTCAGTTTTTCTGCCCCATATTCTACAATGATTGCTGATCTTTTGGAAGAGTGGGTATGGTACATCAGTCCTACTTAGAGCAGAGAATTCTGAAATCATACTTGCTGTACCTTAACCAGTTTAGGATCTTTGTGCTAATAACTACCTGTTATAAAAAGAAGTTTTTTGGTAAGTTTTGAAAGATATACTTATCCATGGGTATAGAAATTAGGAGTCAATTTAATGCTATGTCCATTTACAAAATAATAATATGAGGTTCTACTTTAGGATCTATGTTATGTCTAGTCACAGGTTCTTATATAAAACATGTAAATGGAGTGACCTTACAATGAGGGTTGCAATGCCTTGACCAGATAACCACAGACTACAACAATAAGCCTAGTGCCAGGAATGAGTTGCCTCCCTTGATTTTGTTGTCCAGTGACATAGACCTCATCCAAAACATAATAGGCTACTGTTATTGCTCTTAGTTACACTCTGCCAGTAGATAGTAAGTCCATATTGCTGAAGAAATCATATACTTGAGTCACAGAACAGAGAAAAAAAACACTGGTACTCATCTAGAAGCTTTATCTCCATTGGTTAGTTTTTATTGGTCTTAGAATGTCCTACGCATGGTACATAGAGAGAAAAACAATAGTATTATTCATTTTGAAGTCTTGCAGCTATAATAATGACTAATCTGGTAAGACATCCCTACTGGTGTAATAGCAGCACAAATAACATGCTAGTAATCAACCACTTTCAAATTTGATTTAAGGCTTGTTCCATAAGAAGAAATCCATACCTTGATCTGTTATTGGTGCCAACTTTGGCTTTCTGGACCAAAATAAAAGTATTGGGAGGCTGTGCTCTTTAGGAAGGCACTAAGTGATAATCCATTTTTTTTTCCTTTTAACCTTCTAAGGTCCCCTTCAGTCTTCCTTTGTGGCTTCAAATATGGTATTCAAAGAAAATATGTTTCTTTGGCCCTTCTTCCATTATCAATTCTCTCTTCCTGACTTCTTCCACTTTTAAGATCCTTGTGATTACATTGGATTCAGTTGGATAATCCAAATTTATTTCTATATTTATGGTAAACAGAATAACAATTCTGCATCTGCCTGCAAATTTAATTTCTCTTAGCCACTCAGCCACAACTTTGGAAATGAGTTCATGAGTAAGAGGGCATCAGTATGCCTATCACATCTTTGTGTATGTGTGTATGTAACCAATTCCAACCTGATCCTATCAGAAATAGGATTAATAGGGACTGAGTGAATGTAAATCAACCATGAGGTTGTTCTTATCTGATTAAATGAATAATCTATGAAGAGTAGAGGAATGTGACCCAAGTGGAAATTCATATGTGAGGAATCAAAATTTCCTTTGGACTTTCATAATGAAGATTGCTTATGGACCACTAGGATACGACTTAGAAAGTGTTGACTTTTATAAAGTTTTTGCTTGCCTGATTTTCAACCTCTTTGAAAATAGGTTTTATTTTTTGTACTCCTTTATATCTATTGACTCACTATACTCAATGTTACTTCAGAGGAAGAAAGAATAATCTACTGGAACATGAACCTTTTAGATTGGTACTAGTTGAAAAGTGACATGAACAAAGATCGATTTCTAATTTAATTTATCTTCTAAGAAAGTGGTCTGTAAAACCAACTAACAAATAGTCATAATCTCATTTTTTTACTGGAACCTTATGAGCAGCTAAGAGCAGTGGCAGTGGCAGGAAAAGGTAATAAATCCATTTAATAAGGTATTGACTAATGGTTTTGTAATTTTCAAAGTGCCTATATTGTTCTAAGTCTCATTGGGTTTTTATACTACATTGGTAAGTTTCCTTTTTTGTAAAAGGAAATACTTTCAAAATGTATTGGTAACCTTCCACTGTTGTTAAACTTAAACCATGGCAACTTATAGATGGCATATTTCATTTGCCCTCTGTTAAGATGATTTCCATCTCCCTGAACTAGTCTCCTTTCAAGTTTTTTTTTTTTTTAAAAAAAAAAAAACAACACAAAACGAAAAACATTTTACTGCAAATATGGGGGAGGCACAGTTTCTTAAACCTTGAAACAAATTTGAATTACATTATTTTGCAATAAGATCTAGATTTAATGGTTTTGTGCACACACACACACATTTAATTTTTTCAGCTCATTTAATTATTTTCAGAATATGTCTTACCAAGCAAAATTGTAATTTCTTTAACACAAAATTTTCCAGCTAAACCATGAGAAAAGAGTGCATCTGATTACCTTCTCTAGCATGGGTCATGATCCAGTTTAACTAAAATCTGAGCCAAAGTATATATTATATAGATATCATCAACCTTAGACTCTAGTTTCAGAAAGCTCTATATAATAAAAATGATAGACTAATTTAAAAAGGAGTACTATGGGCTGGAGAGCTGGATCAGAGGTTAAGAGCACTGACTGCTCTTCCAGAGGTCCTGAGTTCAATTCCCAGCAACCACATGGTGGCTCACAACCATCTGTAATGGGATCTGATGCCCTCTTCTGGTGTGTCTGAAGACAGCTACAGTGTACTCATATTAATAGAATAAATCTTTAAAAAAACTAAAGCAGTATTATGACATTCTAGATGGAACATCTGAACAGCAATTAAAGGATCTTAGTTATGAGTATTCTTTATATTTCTAAGGAAAGAAATGTATTGGTTTAAGACATTAATTAAATTAAATTAATCAAATTAAATGTCTGTGAAAATTCGAAATATATGGGAATATATTGATTTAAAATTATTAAAATTATAATTATAAAATTATTATTAAATTATTTTTTAAAATTATATTTAATTAAGTATAAATACAAAATTATTATTTTAAAAATTGATTTAAAAATAGGTCGTGAATTTGAAGGAATGCTGGAAAAGCTATATGGTGGGTTTGGAGGAAGGAAAGGGGAGAACTTTTGTAACTATATTGTAATCTCAAAAATAAACAAAACTAACTAAATATCAACAATGTTAACATTTTTTCTTAGTAAACTTTTGCTTGGAAAACTTTTTCCAGCCCTTTACTCTGAGGTAGTGTCTATTATCCTTGTTGCTGAGGTATGTTTCTTTCTTTCTTTTTTTTTTTTTCCAGATATTTTATTTATTTACATTTCAAATGTTATCCCCTTTCCGGTTTCCCTTCAGGAAATCCCCTATCCCATCTCCCCTCCCCCTTATGAGGGTGCTCCCTTACCCACCCACACACCCACTCACTCCCACCTCACACCCTGGCATTCTCCTACACTGGGGCATCTAGCCTTCACAGGACCAACGGCCTCTTCTTGCATTGATGCCAGACAAGGCTCTCCTCTGCTACATATGCGACTAGAGCCATGGGTCCCTCCATGTGTACTCATTGGTTGATGGCTTAGCCACTGGGAGCTCTGGGGGGATCTGGTTGGTTGATATTGTTGTCATTCCTATGGGTTGAGGTCCCAGTGCTCAGTCCAATGGTTGGCTGTGAGCATCCACATCTGTATTTGTCAAGCTCTGTCAGAACTTCTCAGGAGACAGCTATATCAAGCTCCTTTCTGCAAGCACTTCTTGACATCAGCAATAGTGTCTGGGGTTGGTGTATATATATTTGTGATGGATTCCTAGGTGTGGCAGTCTCTGCTCCACATTTTGTCTCCATATTTCCTTCAGACAGCAACAATTCTGGGTCAAAAATTAGGAGATGACTGGGTAGCCCCATCCCCCAACTAGGTACCTTGCCTAACCTCTGGATACGGTCTCTACAGGTTCTCCCTCCCCTTTGTTGGGTATTTCAGCTAATCTCATCTCTGTTGGGTCCTGGGAGCAGCTTGCTTTCCTGTCATCTGGGACTTTCTGGTGGCTACCCCCAGTTCCCCATCCCCAACTGCTACATACCTCTGTTCAAATTCCTGACCCTCTCTATATCATCCATCTTTCCTCCCATATCTGATCTCCCCCCCCTTCCCTCTTCCTCCTCCGAGGTGTGTTTCCTATATGCAGCAGAATGATGGACTATGTTTTCCCATTCATTTTGTTAGCTGTTGCCTTTTTATTAAGTCCATTGGTGTTGAGACACCAGGGATTGCTTTTTGTTGTTGTTGTTGCTTATTATTATTCTTTAATCATTTTTTTACAGTCCAGTCATTATCTACCTCCTCTGCCCTCTGACTGTTCTTCATCCCAGTCTCCAAGAGGATGTCCCCACCTCCACCCCACCAGATCTGCCCACTCCCTGGGGCCTCAAATGTCTGGAGGTTTAGATGTGTCCTCTCACTGAAGGAAGCAATGACCAAGTACAGTTAATTCCTGTTGTTTTGATGTTGGTGTGTGTGTGTGTGTGTGTGTGTGTGTGTGTGTGTGTGTGTATATGTGTGTGTGTTTGTGTGCCTTCCTTATTTTGTTATTACTGCTATGTAATTACTTATTTCCTGTGTTTTCTTGTGACTATTTATCCTCCTTGGTTGTAGTTTTCCTTCTAGTATTTTCTGTAGGGCTGGGTTTATGGATAGATAGTGTTCAAATTTGTATTTGTCTTGAAATATCTTGTTTTATCCATCTATGGTGATTGAGAGTTTTACTTGGTATAGTAGTATAGGTTGGTATCTGTGTGGGGTTTTTTTTGGGGGGGGAGGGATGGGATGTGGGAGACTGCCAGACATCTGTCTGGGCCCTTCTGGCTTCTGGCTTCATTTAGAGTCTCTTGAGAAGTCTGGTACAATTCTGATAGGTCTGCTTTTGTATGTCACCTGGCATTTCCCTCTGGCTGCCTTTAATATTCGTTCTTTGTTCTATACACTTAGTGTTTTGGTTATCATGTGGCAGGAATATTTTCTTTTCTGTTCCAGTCTAATTGGTGTTCTGCAAACTTCTTGTATGTTTATGGGCATCTCTATCACTAGATTGAAAAGTTTTCTTCTATGATTATGTTGAAAATATTTTCTGGTCCTTGGAGCTGGGATTCTTTACCTTCTTCTATTCCTATTATTCTTAGGTTAGGTCTTTTCATGGTATACCAGATGTTTTGTGTTAGGAACTTTTTAGCTTTAACATTTTCTTTGACTGATGTATCAATTTCTTCTATTGTATATTCTATGCCTGAGATTCTTTCTTCCATCTCCTGTATTCTGTTGGTGATGGTTGTGCCTGCTGTTCCTGTTTCTTTCTCTATGTTTTCCATTTCCAGATTTCCTTCAGTTTGTGTTGTCTTTATTGCTTCTATTTCCATTTTCAGGTCTTGAACAGTTTTATTTGTTCCCTTCACCTATTTAATTGTGTTTTTCTGTATTTCTTTAGAAATGTATTTATTTCCACTTTAAAGACCTCTACCTGTTTGATTGTATTTTCCAGTATTTATTTAAGGGATTTAGTCATTTTCTCTTTAAAGACCTCTATCGTCTAATATGATTGGATTTAAGGTAATTTTGTTATGCTTTGTTTGTGTTTAGGGTATCCATGCCTTGATGTAGTAGGATAGCTCTCAAAGTGTCATATTGCCTTGGCTTTTGTTGTTTGTGTTCTTATACTGGCCTTTAGGCACCGAGTTGTCTCTGAATGTTCTTGTTGTAGCAGGTATTGGGACAGTGCCTAACCACAATGATCCTGGTATGGCAGTTCTCTGGTAGGTATCCTTGGGCTGGACAATGAAATTCAGTGGGCAGTGCAAGTCTCCCAGCAGTTGCGTATGCCCCTGTTGACACTGTAGGTATGAGATTGAATGGAGAGAAGGTAGACAGTGAGGTGTTATCATGTATCTGATAGGGGATAGTAACCTGCTCTGGGAAGCTGGGCATGCTCCAGAGAACTTGGGGGTACAGAAGAAATGAGTTCAATGAGGCAACCTAATTAACATATATGCTTCTGGATCAGTAGGTCTGATGGAAATCAGCTGAGATGATGATGGGCAGAGATGTGGTTGGACAATGGAGGTCCAGTGGTATAGCAGGATGATCAGAGCAGTAGAGCATTCCCCATAAGACTTGGCAGATGAAGGAATGGGTGCAGGGAGGGAATCTAACTTGTATGCTGATGGATCTCCAGTTTTGATGAAGATCAGCAGAGAGGTGGCAGGATAACAGAGGTCCAGGGTGTTAACATTTTTCCTAAAAGCAACATTACCAGATATAAAAAGACTAAAGTACTTACAGAAAACAATGTTCTGAACTTTTTCTGTATTAGTTGTATATATTGCCTTAGAGTTTCATTTGTACTCTACACATGACCATCTTATGTTTTTTTTTTAATATGTTCAGGTAAATTCTAATATTGATAGCACTTAAAACATTTATTAGCATGTCTAATTTAGCTTGTTCCCTGTGTTGCTTTTATCATAAACCTATGAAAATGTTTATGTATTACATACTCCTTAATACATGTATTTTGGAATTTCCCATTCTAAAAATTATAGTAAGATTCCTTAACATTATCTCCAGAAGTACCCACATTTTTTGCTGGATCTAAAACATAAATTTTATCTTTGTTCCCTTTTATTAATGATTTTCATTCAAGAAGCAGAGACACACATATCATGCTTAGGGAAATAAATGTTAGCATTACACAAAGGAAAAACATAAAAATATTATATGCAATCAATATTATTCCAAAATTACTTTCTATAAGGGCTACACACTAAATGCTGGACTTCTAATATTGGAATTCTTAAGAAATTGTCTTGCTTTTTACATGTTTTTAAATGTTCTATGTAGTCAGGGCCAACAAGATTGCTTAAAAAGTAAACATACTTGCCACCAAGTCTGATGAGTCTACTTTAATCCCTAGGTTCCACATGGTAAAAGAACATAACAAATTCCCGCAAGGTATCCATTGACTTTCATGTGTGTTCTGTGGCATGGGCATGCCAAAATACAAATGCACAAAAATAATTAAATTGTATTACTCCACTTAATCATATATTCTGTAGGTCTCTTGAATGGACAATGTTTTTAAATTACATGTGCTCATGATCTGAATCTAAAGAGTTTTCTGAATTATTCCAATCATTTTGGCCAATGTAGAAAAACTTAATACTTATGATACTAGTTCTTCAGTATGGCCATGTATATGCTAATTCATTTGTGTGAGACAGAAAGTTAAAGCAATCATTTCTCCACAATGTAACTTGTTAGCGTGCTTTATATGCTAGTCAAGTCTTAAACTGTAGAGGAATTTTAATCCAGCAATATGGTTACTCTAGCTGGAATACCTATATGACATTAGTCCACACCTTTAATCACAAATTTAGCTAAGTAAATTTAGTTTTTGGAGGGAAGCAGCCATGTTTGAAAGTGACATGTAATTGAGAGGCAGAAAAAGTGATGAATCAGGCAAAGATTTAGCAGAATGAATCAGAGAGAGGATATGTCCAAATTTTATGAGAACAGCACAGAACGAAAAACTGTTTAAGAGCAGTTCAAGGAGAGAAAGACTTGTTAGTTCTATTCAGTCAGTTGAACTCAGTTCTGTGAGTCAGCACAGGTGGCAGTGGAGTTGAGTTGAGTTCTGTTCAGTTCCTGCAGCAAAGGTAACCAAAGCCAGAGAATAAGAAGGAACTAAAAGATTCGAACAAATTGCCAGAGATTCTTAGTTTGAGACCAAGCACAGCAATGTAGTGAGAAGCTGAGAGAAGCCAAATTGAATCAATCAGTTTGGAGAGAAGTTGGAGTCTTGGAGTCAGAATAGTTGAGTTGAACCAGTTAGCTAGAGTTCAGAAAAAGCTAAAAAAGGAGAGTTTATTCAGCAGTAAGTCTCAGAGATGACAATTACATCAAGCAAATAAAAGTTATTTTTACATTAAGTGCTTTAGAGACAATCCCTTCACAGAGAACATCCTGTAGTGACTCATTCAAAGAAATAATTTCTATAATACCCATGGATCAATGTGTGTGTGTGTGTGTGTGTGTGTGTGTGTGTGTGTGTGTGTGCTCACACACATGTGCTAGTGAACTTAATGAAGGGGTCAGGGTCTGTGCCCCTCAAGAAGCCAAGTTCCAAGGAGCAGAATTGTGAAAAGCAGGAAAATGGGGAAAGAGGAAAAGTGAGATCCAAGGATTACCTCAAGTCTGTTTTCAAGAATCCTAGCTGAGATATACATAACTAAGCAGTCTTGCAGGTCCTCCATCCTAGCTCTGAGGTCATATTGAAAGATCATATGGCAAGTTTTAAAACTTTCTTCTGAAGATATGTTTCTCTTCTGGATGCTCCTAGAGAATTATTTATTTCTTCTAGTAGTTGATTATAACAAAAATATTAATGACAGAAATATTCTTTCAATAGTCTGATAGCCAAAGAGGGGAGTACAATTACCTCTTTAGAGCATTCTTGTAAAGTGAATTGGTTACAGTGTAGATTAAGAAGCTTGATTATTTGTTCTCTAAATTAATGTAACCAAGCAATCATAATTGACTAATGTGTATCTTGTAACTTAATTTCATGATAATAAAACTTGCAATTTCCTCTTTAAAGTTGGGGGAAAAGTCAAAGTTAATGATTTTAAGAAAATGGTATTTTGAAGGCCTTAGGAAACTTTACCCTTTCTCCTTTTGTTGTTGATTAATCTTTTCTAATATTTTACAGACCTGAAGGCAATAATAATTGGCACCTTAAAGTTATGGAAAGAAGTGTTTTGTATTTAAAATACAAACCACTCTTAATCTATATTAAACCCTGCTAATTTGGAATGTTAAGAGGAATTAAAGCCTGTGTGTAGATATATTGTAAATATCTGAATAAAATTAAAAACACTGATGAAAATAATTACTTTTACTGTTTGAGATAAGGTGTTGATTGGCAACTAATTTGTTTAAACCAGATGTGTATTCTGAACAACTGGAGCTCAGTCTCTCTTTTTACTTTAAGAATCTATTATGTAGGGATGGAGAGATGGTTCAGTGGTTAAGAACGCTTGACATTCTTGCAGAGAACCTAGATTTGGTTTGAAGCACCCAAGCCAGATGTTTCACAACATCTTATTACTGTACCTTCAGGGGATTTGGCACTCTGATTTTTGATTCTAGGCCACCTACACACAAGTGACACATACAAGCAAATACACACAGAAAGGGTCACATTTTTTGTTCAAAAAAACCAAAACCAAAACCAAACAAAAAAAAAAAAAACAACTGTTGCAATTATATTTTAAAGCCAAAACACTCTTATTTGAAAGTTTGGTTGCTAAAAATATTTCTGCATACATGAAGAAAGCAAAATGACTACAGTTTTGTTTTCTTTTGTTTTACCAGTTGAGTTTTAAAATGAAATTAAAGCATTGAAAATATTTTTAAAAGGTGGCTGTGTTTTTGTTTTTATGTGATAGAATATAAAGCATTAATTAGAAAAAATATACTATGATCTGTTACTTCAAAAACAGCATTGGGAATATTAAATTAACAAATAGAGTAAGATCCTGTGATTTATGACTAGTTTTTGCACCATTAGCTGACAGATCCTGCAAAATATTAAGAATATTGTAAGCACCATACAAAACTAATTATTTCTTCAAATATTGATGTGTGCTTGTGTCTTCATAGGCCTATTATTAACTGGAATGTCACTTTCAATTTTTTTTTTTAATCTAATACAAATATTTTTGCTTTGCATCTCTTTTTTACTGGCAACAATTCTAGTTTATACTGATTTTGGCAAATTTTCCCTCTCAAGTGCCTTTCTGAATTATACCTCATTATTATTCAGTGAAATCAAATAAAAGTAAATGGTAATCAAACACTTCATTCTCTACGGAAAGGATATTTCAAGCCCTTTCTGAAACAGAATAAATCGTTGTAACCTCTGAAAATATATTTTAAAAGTAATTTACTCTTAAACATGTAAGAATAAATTTATCTTCAGCATTTATAGTTGCATATTTCCTTACCTAAAATCAATTATTGACTCATTTCTGTAAATGTTTGCCTTTGAAACATAGATTGTATGTATTAATTATATTTTATTTCTAAAACATTCACAATATAGGGCCAGTGAGATGGCTCAGTGAGTAACAATGCTTACTTCTAAAGCTGATGATCTGAGTTGGATTCCAGAATTCATATGGTGGAAGATCACACACACACACACACACACACACACACACAATCTAACATGCAAATGGACACACACACACATGCATACATGCTCCTCATTATGCAAACAAATATATGGATAAAATAAACATCAACACATTAAAGGCATATTTATCTGAAATTTCTAATATGTAAATCTTTTCAAATACTTGTGATTTCCCACACTACCTATTTGAGGTTTTAGTTGTTCTTTGTTTAGAAAAGATGAATAACAACCCTTGGCTGATTATCCATGCTTTCATAAAACTTACATTGAAGAAATTAGGATGATATTATAGTCAATTTGGCAAATAGCATTTTTATGGTATGGAACAAAAAATACAAAAGAAGATGATGGTCTCCCAGCTTAGTCCATGTGTTATGGATTTAAATTCCCCATTGGCTACGAGCTTACTGACAATATATAAATCAATTGAGGCAGAATCAGAGGGATAATATAAATTTTTAATATTAGAAATGATGAAATGTTTGTTTGTTTTAAAGGTAGTGCAGTTAGAGAAAGACAACAGTAAGAGCCTGTTGGCTCTTAGTGATACCACAATATATAAGTTTTGAGTTTGAAAGTTCTATAATGATGAAGTAGCTAGACCATCTTTGTGAATTAGCCTTATTATGGACTTGGCAAAAAAATGTTAAATATACCAAATTATTTTTATCGTTACCAATATTCATGTCCGCCTGCTTCCATACAGTTTTCCTATCCAGCTTCAGAAAATGTAATTTTACACACACACACTTTCACATTTTATGCTCTTTATTCTCTCTCTCTCTCTCTCTCTCTCTCTCTCTCTCTCTCTCTCTCTCCTTTTTTAGACATTACCAGAGTATGTAACTCTGGCTATCCTGGAACACACTATGAAGCTCAGGCTGGCCTTAGTCTCAGAGATCTGCCTGCTTCTTCCTCCAGAATTCTGTTCTTAAACAAGTGTGTACTACCACATTCAGTCTATTCTTTAAAATTTTAGGCAACTTTTTAGTTTCAACATGTAAATGGGACTGTTTCATATTTATTTTCCTGTGCTTAACTTATTTCACTTAAGATAATATCTTCCAGAACAATCTGTGTTATGGCATGGAGTGAGATATTGGGTTTGATATAATACCATTTACCTATTTTTGATTTTATTATTTGTTATTTTGAAGTTAGATCACATAAATACCATATATATAATTTGTGTGTATGTATCATGCTTCTATATTGTCCCCAAATGGTCCAAATATACATACCTGTGCTCCTAGATGAATCATATGCATATGTGTTTGTGTGTGTGTGTATGTGTGTGTGTGTGTATATGTGTGTGTGTGTATGTATGTGTATGTATGTATGTTCCAATATACATCCTTCTTATTTTCTTCAAATAGTTTCATACTTTTTGGTCTTATTTTAAGT
Source organism: Rhynchomys soricoides (assembly GCA_019843965.1). Taxonomy (NCBI): domain Eukaryota; kingdom Metazoa; phylum Chordata; class Mammalia; order Rodentia; family Muridae; genus Rhynchomys; species Rhynchomys soricoides. The sequence goes on from JADRCH010007186.1 coordinate 304,938, forward strand.
CTTTGATCTGTTTTGCACTGAATTTTTATGTGAAAGAAGATAAGATCTTGATTCTTTATTCTGTATCTGGATATTCAGCTTCTCTAAATATATAAAAACCATTTAGCTAAAAGACTTTCCAGTATACCTATTATGTTGTTACTGCATTTAGTAGGAATAGGTTGGTTAGAGAAAGGTGAAGGGAGATGGTGGCTACATTAGATACTTATGAGGTATCCATTTGTCATCATAAGATCTAAACCTAGATTAGATACAAGGGTTCTAGATTTAGTGTAACAAAATAAAAGATGTACTGCTAAAGGCAATACTGTTAAGATAACTTAAATCACATGTTTCCAGCTCAAGCAGCCAGACATAGAGAGAAATGTCTTCCTCTGCAGGGAAGGAAAAGGGGTTCAACCTACATTTTAAGCTTGAAATCCAGGATTACACCTACCATGGTTAAAAAACAAAACAAAAGAAACAAAAACAATAACAAAACAAAAACCAGCATGGACAAACTCTGAAGACTCTTACAGAGAATATTCCTTGGACTGAGAACATCTGGAACTATAAAAGATGGATGGCTGAAAGACATTACTACTCTTTGTCCAACCTAGGAGGCAATATTTAAGCCACTGAAAAACAGGACAGGAAAGCTAGCCCTGGAAATTGCCTTGGAGATAATGCCTTGTCAGTTCTGCTCTTGTGAGACCAGGCACCAGATAGAATCCGATGGTCTTGACAGCTAGGAACCAAGACAAATTTTCAGATGAACCCCCCCAGCATTCATCCTTAGGTGAAATGTAGGGACCGGTAGGTCAAACTCTCATTATGGCCTATGGTAATACCAGTTTTGAGGTGCTCATTCCCCATAGTATAAAGAAACCCAGAATTGTGCTGTTAGAATCAAATATACCACTCAGCTCAACATCAGCCACAGTAGTCAAAGGACATGCTTCTACATTCTCCAAAAATGATTCAAGTACACCTAGCTATGCTCACAGATGAATTCTGGGACATAATTGCATCATGTTGGATGAACTTCTGTTTCAGTGTGCATCATTGCCAATTGTTCTGTATGTCTCATGTATCACTGTCACCACCCAGAGGTTTATTGCTGTAATATTATGATAAGTAGAGCTATCTTAGTGCCAGTTTGTAGATATAATGTTACTGTGCACCATGTAAATATTATCCTTGTATTACTCAAATGCTGATTTCTCTATCCCCATGCATGGTAGCAATCAGTACATGGCACTGTAATACTTACATTAGTATGCCCTGCCTCAATGTTGTATAAACATTGCTCCCAACTTATTATCTGATTTTTCAATAAAAGCTGATCATACAATGGATGAACAGAGCAGAGAATAGGGCTGGGCATCCAATCCATCCTTGGGAGGTGAGGTGAGGAGAGGATTTGTCATGAGGAGTGTAGAAGACGCCATGAAGAACACACCTGGAGCAGAGAAAGCCAGATAAATACTAAAATGCTAATATCTCAGGAATTTTGCCTGGGTGGTAGCCATATTAGTTTGGATGGTTAAAATACAATAAAACTGATTAGATATTGTGCCATAAAGTTTGATTGAATCAACATTATAGTCTGGGTCTAATTTATTTGGAGGCAAGTTGGGATAAAGAAAAAAATATTTAACTTTTAAAATTGCACTAACTCCACTTAGCAATAATGGCCAAGGAACTGCCTTTATCTACATTACTCCCACCTCAAATAGCATACTATAGAACAGGAATACTGCTGAGGGTAGAACAGACATAATATTCTAGTACTTTCGAGCACCAGCTAGAGAATTGTGCGACAATGGGGTATACTTGGGTTTAAAACTTCATTGCCACTGAGTGCAAGGCCTGATCTAGCAATCCCTTAACTCTGAGTGCCATCAGGAGAAAATGACATTGCCTTTATGTTAGAGCATATTTTCCACAGAGATCCTTCCATCCTGAAAAAAGACAGTGATTTATTCTCTCAGGTAAAAATATTTGATCTTGGTAGAGTTTTGTTTTGTTTTCTCCTTCCTTACAGTATATCACCTGACATAGTGATTCCGTTAGATAATGTTGGATGTTAGTTTTACATTCCATCCAACTATGACTCTGGATTCGTCTGAGATACTATTGCTCCATGTGGTGGTTTGAATGAAAATAACACACATAGGCCCAATGGGGAGTGATGCTTTTAGAAGATGTAACCTTGTTGGACTGGGTGTGGCTTGTTGGAGGAAGTGTGTCACTGAGGGTCTCTGATGTTCTAGCTAGGTCCAGTGTCTCCTTCTCTTCCTGCTGCCTGTTGATCTGGATGTAGAACTCTGAACTACTTCTCCAAGACAATGCCTGCTCTAGTGCAACCATACTTCTTGTCCTGATAATAATGGACTAAACCTCTGAAATATAAGCCAGCACCAATTAAATATTTCCTTATAAAAGTTACTGTGGTCATAGTGTCTCTTCACAGCAATAGAAACCTCAACTAGGACAGAAATTGGTATGAGAGACTTGGGTATATGTGAACATTCCTTCCCTCATAATGATTTAACTATACTTTTCAGACTGAGTTCACAAAGATTGAGTGGTCCAGAAAAATAATGCAAATATTAATATGATATTCATTTTCATTATTAAACAGGTCAAAATTCTCTATATTTTCATTGCAATTAAAATTTTTGTTCAATCACTTTTATAGCCTAATGTTTCATAGACAGACATATTTGCTAAACAGAAAATTGGTCTTAAATATGGTAACATTTGTACATTTGTTCTTTGATACTATTCCTTGGGAGATATGAAAAAAAAATACTTGCTTTCTCAGGTAGAGAATACATAAGAGCAAAGTACACCTACCAGCAAAGTCTAACTTAAAAAACCAATGAGTTTTATTGGGGTCACTTATAGGAAAATGAGTAAGGGATTACTTATGGTAGTATAAATGACTCAAAGACAGCTGCATTACTAAAAGTCCAGCACATCACTGGTGACAGCTCAGGGAAAATAGAAACCTGGAGCACACTGCACAATCTTCAGGCAGTTCGACAGAATGGAGAATTATTTTTGGATAGTTTGCCTGTTTCTTCTAGACAACTTGGCTGGTTTGAGCATCTGCTAGACAGCTTAGCTAGTCTGAAAGTATCTCAGCAGTCCTATCACTTATATGTACTTGGGAAAGGTGGATCCTAGTTAATGTGGTCATTTTCAGGAACATCCTTGACCCTTTCAGGTATTTACTTCCTGAGATAATGAGGTTCATTACAAGGTGGAATGTTTTCCCTGTCTTATTTCATATTGATCTTTCTTGAAAGATGGTCTGTTTCACCTTTCTTTCTTTCTTTTTATATTTTACTCAGAGGTTCTGATTTACCGGGATTTTTATTTTATTTTTTATTTTTGATACTTCATTTACATTTCAAATGTTTTCCCCTTTCCAGGTCTCCTCTTTGGAACCTCCCTATTTCCTCCCCCTCCCCTTGTCTCTATGAGGGTATTCCCCCACCCACCTATCCACCGACTCCCATCTTCCCTCTGTGGCACTCCCCTATACTGGGGCATCTCACACTCTCAGACCCAAGAGCCTTTCATCCCCCTGATGGCTAACAAGGCCCTCCCCTGCCACATATGTGGCCAGCACCATGGACTCCTCCATGTGTATTCTTTGGTTGGTGACCCAGTCTCTGGGAGCACTGGGGGTCAGGCCAGTTGACACTGTAGCTCCTTCCCCATGGGGCTGTAAACCCTCTCATCTCCTCCACCTTCACCTTTATTTCAAGCTTCCTGTGCCTTAATAAGCTTTCCTCCAAAATGGACAGTTTTATCTTAGAGGAAATTGCTACACAAGTTCTCTGTAAACTACACAACCATATTGAGTACTAATTTTCTCATACAGAAATTTGGATACAATTTTCCATGCCTATAAATTAGCATCAAGATGGGTGGGTGTCACAAAATTAATCGGGCTAGGTGTATGGATATCATTGAAGGTTGGGGAAGCACTCTTCTCAAATTGTAGCTGAGTACACCTGGTAATCTTGAGACTTCTATGATAAACTGTAAGGAAAAATAAAACTAAATCAGCAAATCACAAAGTGCTTTTCAAATATTAAGCTGTTCTGACAGAATCTGTTAGATTCTGTGATGAGCTGTAGTTGAGTTACATAGGAGTAAAAATTACAACAAATAACATTACAGAGAGATGTCTCGGAGACTATCCATCAACTGCAGAAGTTCATATTTTTGTGTTTCTATTCTCACAGGTAACTTTCTCATTGTGGTCAGGTAGCTACTTTAACACTAACTACCATAACTGCTTTCTATATGAGAAAGCATTTCTTTAGGAAGGATTCTTCTTTTAAAGATATATTCTAAGAGTCTGAAGCAAAACAGAATGCAACATCAAGAATAGAGAATAGCTTAACAACATGGTATTCCACTACACCCAAAACTCTCTTGTAGTATACACTTTGTAGCCCAAGAGCTTTACCTGCATGTAGTATGCACACACATTTCTCTAAGAAAAATGTACCTAGCATCTGGTTGGCTCCTTAGGAGCCCCATCTGCCTTAGGATGCACAGTGTAACTGCTTTAAACAATGGAAATAAGTTGCTCTTCTGAGATACATTTTGATAATGCTCCATTTCCATTCAAATACATCCTAGAATGAGTCTGGCAACTGTGGAAAATGGGCCTGAACTGGTTTGTGGTTAATGTGAAATAAAGCAAACTGAATACTAGAACTTTTATGGAGAGTCTCCTATTAACTTATGTCTGTTCATAATTGGACATATGTTATGATTCAAATTAGAAGAATTATGAAAACGAACAGATGTAATAGAAAAAAGGTTATATAATTTAATCAGTTGATCAAGGTAAAGAACCACCTGTGCCGAGCCCCTAAACAACCAACCCCCTCTGCTCTTGATCCCCCTTATAGAAACCTCAGAAACAATCTTTTGGGACTCTTGAATACCTTCAGTCAAGTTTCCTGCCTTCATATATATATCTCAAATTATAGACTATCACTTTGCTTTGAATGAAGTATTTCTGCTATTTTTGCAATCTATGTGAACCTTTCAATAATAAATAGAGGTCAAGAACATGGATATACCTAGCCTATTCTTGAAACACTGGTAACAATACAGTGTTAACAGTTCTAAGCCAGTTTGTGTTATAGAAGAAAACACTGTAAAACAAATAAAGATATAAAGCATTCCCTGTCTGAATAAAATTTACAGAATTAAGTTTTATTATTACAATATATCTTTCATTGTTCAGAACTAATGTGGCCATGCCTAGCTACAATGAAAGATATAAAATATAGTTGACTTTTCGATATCAAGCTTCAAAAGTTTTAGCAGTGTAAGACAAGAAAGTTTTTGCTGCAACCGAAAGTATGTGAAATTGCTGTGATGTCTCTTTTTGAGACCAAGACAGTATTATGAGAGCTATAAAATGAAACTTATGGAACTTTATAGGCAAAGTCCAGTGGCACAGAGTAAACATGGACCATCTCAAGGTAAACATAATTTTTTTCTTTCATGTTAAGCAATTTGTAATATTTTGACATTAAACACAATGCAATTGTGTATGGAAGTTAACTGTCATCTTCGTAGAAAATAAAACAAACCTTTAAGTTAGTCTCACTTCCAAATTGCTTAAATTTTGCCTTTTAATTTTAATTTCCTATAAAATTGTATTTTAGGCTTTATTTATTTATTTATTTATTTCATACTTTATTTACATTTCAAATGTTTCCCCCTTTCCAGATCTCTCCTTTGAAACCTCCCCATTTCCTCCCCCTTCCCCCTGCTACTATGGGGGTATTCCCCACCCACCCACCCACCCACCCACTCTCGTCTTCCCTCTTTGGCATTCTCTTATACTGGGATATCTAACACCCTCAGGTCCCAGGGCATCTCCTCCCCCTGATGGCTAACAAGACCCTCCTCTGCAGCATATGTGGCCAGCACCATGGATCCCTCCATATGTATTCTTTGGTTGGTGATCCAGTCTCTGGGAGCATCCAGAAGTTAGGCCAGTGGACACTGTTGCTCCCTCCATGGGGCTGCAAACTCCCTCATCTCCTTCAGTCCCTTCTCCAACTCCTCCATCTGGGACCTCACACTCAGCCCAATGATTGCTTTGAAGTGTCTCTTGGGTATTCCAAACTTTTGGGCTAATAACCACTTATCAGTGAGTACATACCATGTTCATTCTTTTGTGACTGCGTTACCTTGCTCAGGATGATATTTTCAAGTTCCATTTTTTAGGCTTTATTTTAATAAAAAATACTTAATCATGCTTTGAAAACCATATAAAGCATTTGAAAATTTGAAACTGTATAATTTAAAGATGGTTAGATAAACCTTTGGGTGACTAAACCATTGGTATTTCATTTTAAATGAATCAGTTCTTCTCTATGTAAGTCATTTCATAAATCTGCATATATATGCTTTCAAACCTATTTGTCTAGCCTTTGTCCTATTTTAATCTGTCCTAAAGAATGTTATTAATATTTTTCTCATGTTCATTATTTAAAAGAAATAGCATTTCAAAAGTTATCAAATATAAAATAATATTAACCTACTTTCTTACCCATATATATATATATATATATATATATCCATATCTATATATATATATACACACATATACATGTTTTATTTTAGTCTCTAAACCCCACACAATTCTTTGTTTGAAATTTATTTCTCCTTTCTAAATTGTCTATGAAATAATTTTGATGTGATTTTATTTAAAATTATTTTTATATTATTTTCTTATTCTTTGACATAATTTTACATTTTACAAGAACCAATTTAATGACTTTATTAGGTGGTGTCCATAATACCACATTATAATTTGTTTGACACATATATCCCTGTTTTTTTTTTCCTATTTCAAACTGTGCCCATGTTTAGTAGGAAGGCAGAGAAAGAGGGACTCAGGAGTCTCAATCTTTGACTTTGAAACAAGGCTGTGCCTTAGTTTTAATCCTGTATTACTAGCAGAAAATAGAGATACCAATTTCAGAAATCCCCACTCCATGTAGCTACTTTCTTTCCCTGATCATTAACTTTAACTTATTTCCTGAAGACACATGTCCTGGTTATACTGGCCTCTGCACTTGGAGTTGGCTGCACAAAATACTTCCATTCAACATTTGAATATATTCTTATTTATGATACAATAAAATGACAATATTCTTTTCCTCACTCTTCTCTGACAAGCAAACCTCCCATTTTTACCAGATTATTCTCTTCACTCTGATGAAACTTAAGTAGCATGACAGCTGACATATGAGCTGAAAAATGCCAACAAATGATAAACAAAAGTTTAAACAGACACACCATGAAAACGAGGCCTACAGGTGTCCTTTGAATACATGAAAGGATACCTCATGACATGGGCCAAAGTCTATAGAGGAGCTAATTATGGTGGCAGATATCCTCTCCAGTTAGAAATTTAAAACTCAAAACAATAGAGAAGTACATAACCAGAATTATTTTAGGCCTTAGATGATGATGATGTAGGCGTTATTTCCTGCTATTGCTGTGTCATGATTCAGATTAATTCATGTTCTACATATTCCTGGATTCATGATGTCACCAGCAGCTGTGAAGACTGATTAAATTTTGAGCCACCCCAGAAAATGACAAAAAGACAACAACTGAGAGTCCTTTAGCAATTCAAGTCAGGATATATCTATCCCATACTGAAAGGATGTGAGCCTTGCCTCTGGGCCTAGTTTCACTGGTCATATATCAGTGGCTTCTGTGTTATATTCCAGATAAAAATGGTGTTTCTTACCTATCTCAAGGGGAGGGGGTAAGGCCTGACGCTTTTACTGATGCTATAGTATACATACAAACAACAGCCTAGCATGGCTGCCCTCCGAGAGACTCAACAAGCAGCTGACTGAGACAGAAGCAGATACTTAGACTCAACCAACAGACAGAATTTTGGGACCCCTGTGATTGAATTAGGGAAAGGCTGGAAGAGGTTGATGAGGAGGGGATCCTATAGGATTATAGATTTAGTGTCAACATGGTTTACATTTACATTTACAAGCACAGATACATTAGATACTAGAACTATAAAAAATATAGCAAACTCCATAAATTTTATTGACTTTCATAATTTTTTAAAAAGTATATTTAGCTACATATTAATTTTTATTGCTTGAGAATTTCAAAACACAGACACACATTTTGATTATAACCAACTCTATTTCCATACCCTCCAATGTCTTCCCTATATCCTACACCTCTATTCATTCCCAACTCCATGTGCTTATTTTTTTGCTTTTTAAAACCACATAGTCCTCTTAGTGCTGCCTGTATGTGCATTTGTTTGAGACTATCTGCTCAAATATGTATAGCTTTTCAGGGGTTGCTTCCTGAAAAAAAAAAAACAAAAAAACAAACAAAAAAACTGTCTCCAGCACACAGCAGCCACTAGTTGTCTGTAGTTACTCAGTTAGGACTGAGACTTGGTGTTCTCCTTCCCAAACTGTGCTGGGATTTTGGATGGCTTGAGCTCATGCAGGTCAGGCAAAACTGCTGTGAATTTATGAGTTAAATGACACTATCATGTTTCATTGCAGTGGTCCAGTATCTCAGATTCTTATAAACTATCTGACCCATCTTTTCAATAATTCTTGAACTATGGAGGGAGAGATTATGGTATAGATTTCTGTGGGGGACACCCTGCTGCACCGCTGGCTCCATGGGGTTCCCAGGCTCTGGGCATCACAGACACCACTGGATGCCTCCGAAGAGCATGGAATGAAGTGGGACCACAGAGCGCAGCTGGCTTCCACACCGCGGGACCTGGTTTTTGGCTTGTGTGATGGCTAGCTGGATGGGCTTTGGCGGATGTCTGCCATGGCTGAGAACACTGGGATGGCTTCTGCAGGAGGGTAGACAATGGCTCTTTTAGGCGAAGACTGGTTCCATTGTTTCCCACTGCAGAGGGTTTCAGAGTGTTTATTATCATTGTGGAGAGTGGAGTGGGTGAGATCATATCCCCACGCCCTCAGGGAGGTGCAAGGTTGGAATAGTAACTGGGATGGGGCATGGCTAAGCATCCAGGTGCCTCATTAACATGGGGATGTCTGGAGACTATGTGGCCATGCCTCTACCTGTGGTGGGGTTTGGGGGCTTGACCTCGCCTTTACCTGAGGAGGGGCTTGAGGGACATTTCCTTTTTACATGGCCAAATGTCACGAACCTAGGAAGAGATATAGGCAGGCATCAAGAGCTGTTTTTAAGAGCCTGGCAAACGCCTGCTGTCCCTTATAGGCTGTTCTCTGCTGGAGACAACCTATTGGGCTCACGGGATTCAAACCTTAGCTCTACCAGAAACCATACTGCTTTCCATGGTCCTCAAGATTTTCTATTTAACTCTGAGAATAGCAAAAAGGAAGATTCTCTAATGAAGCTTAAGATATTTACTAATCTATGGTTATCAAGATAATAATTTAGGGTCCAATATATTACTAGGTTGTGTTAGCAGAATGATACTAATCACTTCTATGGGGCCTATGGCATAGCGAGCCAGGTTGGGCCTAATAAAACTTACTTGTTACCATTTTTCAAGTTGTGGTCAACAGGGTAAATGATACCCTTTCAATATTAAATAATTATTTTAAGCTCTAGGTGTATAACTAAAAGCATTTTCCTTGCCCAGTTAAGAACCTGGAATTAATCCAAACAGTGCAAAAGAAAAGAAATAATTTTGATATAAAATATATTTTAACAATTTCTAATGTATTTTATTTTATTTTATTTTCAATGGGAATTCATATTTTGGAGAATAATAGGTGAAAACAAATTGTGTTTTATATTCAATTACTATATTGTCAAATGTAATTTTAAATTAAATAAACTGAATTCAATAGCCAGAAATAAAACCACAGACTTATGAAAACTTGATCTTTGACAATGCAAGCAAAAATATATAATGGAAAAGAAAGCATCTTCAATAAATGGTGCTGATCTAACTGGCTGTCCGTAAGTAGAAAAATGAAAACAGACCTGTATTTGTCACCTTGCACAAAGCTCAAGTCCAAATGGATCAAGGACCTCAACATAAAACCTGATACACTGAATCTAATAGAAGAGAAAGTGGGAAAGACCCTTGCATTGGTACAGGGGGAAATTTCCTAAACAGAACTCCAATGGCTCACACTCTAAGATCAAGAATTGATAAATGGGACCTCATGAAACTGGAAAGCTTCTGTAAGGCAAAGGACATTGTCAGTAAGACAAATTGGCAACCTACAGATTGGTAAAAAGAAAATCTTTGCTAACCCCACATCCAATAGAGGGCTAATATCCAAAATATATAAAGAACTTAAGAAGCTAATTACCAAAAAAAAAACCAAACAAACAAACAAACAAAAAAAACCAAACAACCCAATGGAAAAAAAACGGGTTGAACTAAACTGAGACTTCACAACAGAGTAATCTCAAATGACTGAGAAGCATCTAAATTAATGTTCAAAGTCCTTAGTGACCAGAGAAATGCAAACCAAAATGACCCTGAGATTACACCTTACACGAATCAGAATTGCTAAGATCAAAACCTCAGGTGACAGCACATGTTGGCAAGGATGTGGAGAAAGAACACTCCTCCATTGCTGGTGGGATGGCAATCTGGTTCAAAACCACTCTGGAAATCAATCTGGAGGTTCCTCAGAAAATTATAAATAGATTTACCTGAAGACCCAGCAATATCACTGTTGGGCATATACACAAAAGATGCCCCACCATGCCACAGGGGCATGTGTTCCACTATGTTCATAATAGCCTAATTTGTGATAGCCAGAAGCTGGAAACAACCAAGATGTCCCATAACAGAAGAATGGATACAGAAAATGAGGTTCATTTACACAATGGAATACTACTCAGTTATTAAGAAAAAGGAAATCCTGCGTTTTGCAGGAAAATGGATGAAACTAGAAAATATCATCCTGAGTAAGGTAACTCAGACCCAAAATGACAAGCATGGTGTGTACTCACTAATAAGTGGATATTAGCCAAAGAAAAAAAGAAAAAAAAAGTACAGAAAACCCAATATACAGCCCACAGAACTCAAAAAGTTCAACAAGCTGATGGGCCCAAGTGAGGACGTCTTGGTCCCACTTAGGAGGGAGAAGAAAGCAACTACAGGTGGGAGGGAGGGACCTGGGAGGGAAAGAGAACAGGGAAGGGGAGAGGGGAACATGATGTGGTATTGCGGAGGGGAAGACTGAAGCCCTGAGGGCCAGCAGAAAGGATGGAAACAAGCAATCTTGGGAAGTAGGAAGTTGGGGGAGTATCCTCCAGAATATACCAGAGATCTGGGAGGTGAGACCCTCAGGACTCAAAGGGAGGGACCTTAGATGAAAGGCCCTACATTGGGGAGAGGGAACTTGTAGAGCCCACCTCCAGCAGAAAGACAGGGCATCAAGTGAGGAATGGGGTTGCCATCCCACTGTCAAAACTCTGACCCATAATTGTTCCTGTCTAAAAGAACTGCAAGGATGAAAATGGAGAAGATCCTGAGGAAAAGAAGATACATAGACAGGCCCAAAATGAGATCCAGCTCAAGGGGAGGCCCCAAGGCCTGACACTATTACTGAAGCTGTGGAGGGCTCACAAAAAGGGACCTATCATGATTGTCCTCCTAAAGACCCAACAGCCAGCTGAAAGGGTCAGACGCAGATACTTACACCCAACCAATGGTCAGAAGCTGCTGACCCCTGTGGTTGAATTTAGGGAAAAGCTGGAAGAAGCTGAGGAGGCGGGTGACCCTGTAAGAGGACCAGCAGTCTCAATTAACCTGGAACCCTGAGATCTCTCAAACACTTGACTACCAAACGGGCAGCATATACCAGCTAATTTAAGGCCCCCAAACACATATACATCAGAGGACTGCCAGGTCTGAGTTTAGTCAGAGAATATGTATCTAAACCTCAAGACACTAGAGGCCCCAGGGTGTTTAGAGTTCTGGTGGGGTCGGGGTGTTTGGACATTCTTGTGGAGACAGGGAGTGGGGAAGAGGTATGGGATGTGAAACAGTCAGAGAGTGGACCAACAGGGGAATAAAATCTGGAGTCTAAAAAAAGACAATAAATAAGTAAATAAATAATAGTAATAATAATAAAAAGGAGAATTGGCTGTAAAAACATTTCTACAGTATGATGGCTTGAATGAACAATGTCTACTACAGTCTTAGGTATTTGAATATTTGGTCCTCAGTTGGTGGCACTGTTTTATGCTTAGGAGGTGTGGCCTTGTTAAGAAAGTGTATCATTGGAGTCAGGCTTTGAGATTTAAAAGCCTTACAGTTCCTAGTGTTACCTCTGTGCTTCATGCTTACGATTGAAAATGTGAGTTCTGTCTCTTGTGAACAGCATACAGACAGAAAAAAATTAACCCAATCTATTTACCATTGTTTTTTCTGGAGAGATTAGATCAATAGTTCATAAGGGATTTGTCTCAAGATTCAAGAACTCTAAAAAGATTCTCTGTGTGGGTTACATCTATCAGTATTTATTTTAATACAAATAAAAATTGTGAAAAATAAAAAAAAAGAAAATGTGAGTTCTCAGCTTCATGTTTAACACATATTTATTATGATTTTTTCAACATGAACTATGTAAAAATACTTTATGTCCACATAATTTTACTAAAAATTAAATAAAAATAAATCTCTATTATATAATTACAGGATAAGTACTGCTCTAGAACTCCCTACCCATTATCAGAAGATTGAGATTTGTGCAAAGTAGTAATATCCTTCTAGTAAAATTTGACCATGTAAGTCTTACAAAACAGATTTCTAGCTACCAAAATAGAAATATAAATCACATTTTCTCTATTTTATGGGTTCTTCTACATCCTTAAAATCATTAAATCATGGCATATGTCCTCCCTTTATTTCCTTTCCCATGCTCAGAATAAAAGGATTATGAAAGATAGATTGAAGATACTAGATTCTAAATAAATACATTCAAGGTGATCCCAGGTTTCAATATTATTTCAAGAACAACGAATCGAGCACATAAAATAGAGCTATATGATATCATATTATTTTTATAAGAAATGTACAATGCAGAATGTAAATGTTAAGTTCTGAGGAAGGACCATGGGCAGAACCCTGTTGAATGATTACATGTTCTGGATCCAATTATGAATTTAAAACAAGAAATTTTATTTAAGGGACAATTCTGATGTTATTACTTATTATGGGTTAGATAAATTAATAATAGCTTAGTACATAGGTATTGAATGAAAAACAAGTAGCACATTTTCAAGTCATCACCTGTAGCAAATGCATAACTTTTACAATAGACATATTAAACCCAGTTCTACTCTCAAGTTGCAGGCCTCTGAAACTTCAAGATTACCACTTGTAATCTTTGAACATTCATCTGCTGCTTTTGTTTGGGAATAGGAATAAATGTTCAAGTAGGAATCTATAGTGCAGATATAAGTTCTTAGAATCCTAAGCAGTGTGCAAAGTACAATGACAATTAAAACATACCATGTCTACTTCATGTCAAGAATGATCATTATGAACTATGATCATGCAGTTCATCTTATGTTTATATTTATGATATCCCTTGAAAGCATCTAGTTGTCAGTTTCACTTTCTTTGGGTGAAAAGGTTAGGATCTTTATCATTTGAGATGTAAATGAATGGAATGATTAATAATAAAAAGAAAAGGAAAAAAACATTACATCTTAGGATTTCAAAATCAGGTAAATATTCCTACATATACAACAGATATAATAAATTGTTTTGGAAACAAAAATAAAAAAGATTTTCAAAGTTTTTCCTGCATTTCTGAAAGCTAATATTTGAAAATCATGAAGCAACACAATATTTTTGTTCATACTCACTTTATACAACCATTTGTCATTGTCTAAATCCTTAGTAATACATGTTTGGTCAGACCAAAAAGAATGTCACTGGAGTCAAAAGAGAAAGGGAGGTGGAAGGGGGGATGGAGAAAGGAATAGAGATTTTTGAAGTACATGTTCAAAGCATATCACTGTATACTGCACAGGAGTTTCTAAATTAATAAATAAGCTCTTTTTGGTTCATAACACTTGGGAAGTTTCTCTTCTTAGATCAGAATTAAGCTGTAAAAATTTATACCTACAATTCCTTGTAGATCAAAGCAATCCCATAGAGTCAATATAATCAAATGTGCTGAGTAATAAAATTCAAGATAGGTTATCATTAGACATGGCATATTGAACTTCAGTGGAATTTAGAATCATGGATAAAAATATAAACTCTACTGCTGACACTTTAATAATACACCATTTGAACAGCTTTTAAAAACACCATGACAGTTACATAAGTAAAATTTTCCATAAATATTAATTTTAGTGCTGTATACATATCAGGAACTATACCGATTTGATTTACAAGAACATGCTATTTTAGGCATACGTAATTTAATAACAAAACTGCATTAATTTTAAGTTGTTAAAATAATTTTAAGTAGTTTTAATAATACCAAAAATCTACTGTTTGATGTTCATGATTATGTGTTATGGGGCTGGAGAGATTGCTTAGTGTTTATGGGCACTTGTTATTCTTGCAGAGGACTCAAGTTTGATCCTCAGCATCTACATCGTAGCTGACTACCTTCTGAAACTTCAGTTCCAGGGGATCAAATACTCTATTCTTGGTTCTATGGGCACTACATGCAAGTGATGCTCATATATGCTTATAGGCCAAACACTCATACAAAGAATAAAATTAAGTAAATTTAGAAGATTCTGTATTAAATATGTGTCCTTAAAATTACTTAATGTCTATAACAACCATAAATTGTTTTCCCATAAAATTTTAGAAAATAAACCTTAGTCTTAAATTGCTTTAAACATTACCACACCAAAGAAAATACTAGAAAGGCCCTAAAATTTTGCCCTGAAGTTGTAAACTTTTTATATATCAGTAAATATTATAAGCACAATACTCCTAGCTGGTTTTTCATTGCCAAAACCCTCACCCCCTACATTTTGACACAGTTTACTGCTTTATCATACCTTGGTTAACTGGAAACACCCTCCTACTCTGTTTCCTGTAAATATTCCTCTTTTCCTGAGTTTTCATAGTCTGAGAGCATACACTTCATTAAACCCACTACATCTCAAGGTAATGATTCTAATGCCCCATCTTTCTGGAAACTATATTATCAAGGGCAAATACCACTGATAATATCACTGCAGCTCTTCCATGAATCATGCAGGCTCCTCTCTTTCATTGTTTAACACATTTATCTCTACCACATTTCCCCATAAATCTACCTTTTTTAACATTCTTGATGATTTTTATATTTACATTAATTCCAATAAATATTACCTCTGCCCTATAAATTAACTGGTTCTGATTCTAGGAAGCTTATACTTCTTTTAATGTATACCATTGCCTGTTTTTCCCCAGAATCAATTTTTAATCTGCAGTCCCTTATGTATATAGTATTCTTTCCTCACCTGGGGGAAAATTAAAATTATTTCTGAATATTATACAGTAACATTCAAAGTAGCTCTATCTATACATCATAATAACTTTTCTTTTATAACATAATTAATAGAAATAATTGTGTATATGCATTACTTTCATGTATTCAGATGCATTCATGTTTTGGCTTCATGTCAAATAATTTGTTGTTACTTCAGCAAAACTTCTTGGCTACAAGGTCATGAATGTCAAATTATTAGCTCCTGACTTGCTAGCTCTATTTGAATATCTAAGAAGCATTTTAAACTTAACAACTTGAAAAGTAAGGCCTTTGTAATCTCATATTCCACTGCCTTTCCTATTTCTTTCAGAACAGAAGCAAACCTTTTAATCCCCAAGGAATTTTATGATATGGACCTGTGAATTTCCTGATAGTATGTCTGTTTTCACTCATTCAACTTCAGTCAACTGGTATTTTTTCTAATATTAAACCTATGAGACAGAAACAAATAGAATACCCTAGTTTGTAAGCACAGGGATTACGCTTGCCTCTAGAGTTCAATGTTATTGAATCTCGTTCTAAAGTCAACCTTTAAATAAGTTTCTCTGATGCTCATAGTTGGGCTATGTTTCTTCCATTCACGTGTCACTGACATTATTCAGAGTGCTAGGAATGTGGTCAACACTAATAGGTACTTGTGGAATAATAGGGTTAAGATTTTGTAAATATATTAAAACAAAATTACATAATATTAACATTTTGTTCTAATTATAGCATAGTTGTGATGTATGGATTTTCTAGATTGGTATAAAGTATAAAATTTTCCTAAGTATATTTACAATAAATTCTTGTAATAATTATGTCAATATCAATTGGTTTGGATGAACCTGCAAATTATTTCTGTGAAATTTGCTCTTCAATAGATATTTTGTCTTCCAAAACTAACTACCTGACCATGCATGAATGCTGTTTACAGAAGTTAGACAGATTGATCTAACTTTGGGATGTTTTTTATGTGAGCTTAGTTCCCACTTAAATTTAATATTTCTCTAAAGGAACAAACCTGTTGTGTGCAATTTGGACAAGTAGAGGTAATTTTTCTCTTTATTTTGTTCCTTCTTTTTTTTTTAACCTTGAATTGTTGGCAGCTACTAATTAACTACTTGTCAGACTAACTCTAGATAAATTAAACCTTAAATAGAGACTGGATGCACTGTAATGTAGTTGATAAGTTGATTTAATGTTTGCATTCCTTTCCTGCAGGGCAGTTGTATTAAACTGGCCCCTGAGCATTTAGTATAACTTTCTATTCATCTCACTTAGGCACATATACAGGAAAATAATGAACATTCATCTTAATGGTTTTACTTTTGAAGAAGCCCTGACAAACAAATGCTGGGATATCTGGCAGTCTTACTAACATATGTTTGCTTACAAATTGTCTACTATTTATATTTTAAATGCAAAAATATGCTTCATAGATATATTTCAATTAATGAAGGCTATTTAATCATCATAAAAATTGAGGGCAAGTGAGATGGTTTAGGTGGTAAAAGCATGTCCTGCCAAGATTGATGATCTTATGTTCAGTACCTGGGGACCACATGGTGGAAATAGAAAGCCAACTCCCAAAAGTTGTTCTTTGACCTTAACAAAAAAGTCATGGCAAATGAGTCCTTGCCCCCACCACACAGAATAAGTAAATGCAAACAAAAATTTTATTGAATAGTCATATTTTATCCCAATAGAGATATTACTCTTTTTGAGTATGAGGAAAGTAAAAGTCTCATATTTATTAATCTGCAGTTCAAGATTTTTAAGATAAACCTTTAAATATTGTTTATAAGATAAGCTATTTGAGTCGAATTATATTCTTTTTTTCCTCATTTATATTTTGCAAGGACATTTCTTAGTTGTAAATAGAGAGATCTTACACTTTTAGAATCAAATTATGAAAGAATGTGTATTTGCCTACATATAAATGTGACTATATTATAAGCTTACTCATAGAATATATACTATGCGTTATAAAATTTTAAGAAGTTTTATTTAATAAGTATAGTTAAATAATTCTTGAACTTATCAATTAATAATAGCACAGCTAGGTTTTCCATCTCAACTAGATGCTATGTAATATCTTTTAGATGTCCTTTGTAAACCTGAAGCACAGCTACTCTCTTAATTCTAAGAGAAGAGGGACAGGATGAGAATTTATTATCTGAAAAAAACCTATTTTATTAAATCTTCTTAACTGAATCAATGCAGATACACTCTATGAATTAAGCATACTAACATCCTAAACATTTTCAGCAACACCTACAAATAAAACATATAAATAAATAATAAATATAAATTTATGGAACAATAAAAATAATGCTGCTTATAACTTTTTAATAAAAGTTATTATTTTATTACAAAGTATTATGTTTTGATCTACCAATGCAATCTACCTTTTTTCCTTCTAAGGAATGTTCAGAATATAGGAAATTTCAGATCAAAAGTAATTATAAAGTAAAGAAGATATACTTTCCTGTCACCTTCCTTTCTGGAGCTTCTATACTTGCTTTGTATAGCCCTAATGCAGAAAAATAACAGGTCATTTATTTTTGCATTAAAGGAACAATTTATCTACCAAATATTTTAAATTAGAACTTTTATGTAAGAATGCATTTGAATATATTACCACAACATGCATGAAATGATCTAATTTTATCAATACTTGACTTTTTACCTCTAATGTGGCATATCTAAATTGATAGGTTCAGTGGCTCTGAATTCATAAGAGAGATACTCAGGACTCAAAGGAAGGAACATTAGATGAAATGCCTAACAGTGGGAGAGGGAACTTGTAGAGTCTATTTCCAGTAGAAAAGACATTATGTAGAGGGATGGCCTTGTCATCTCACAGTCAAAAATTCTGATAAAGAATTGTTCCTGTCAATAACAAAATCACAAAATTCTTGTTATTTTGAAATAGAGACTGGATGCACTATAATGCAGTTAATAAGTTGATTTAATGTTTGCATTCCTTTCCAAAAATAGGGAAGAGACTGAGGGAACAAAAATAGGGAAGAGACTGAGGGAAAGGGGATTCAGTGGCCAGCCCAAATTGGGATCAAGCTCAAGGGGAGGCTCCAATGACTGACATAATTACTGATGCTATGGTGCTCTTACAGAGAGGAGCCTAGCATGGCTGACTTCTGAGAGGCCCAACAAGCAGCTGAAATTGTCAGGTGTAGATACTTACATCCAACCAATGGAAAGAAGCCGGGGACCCCTGTGGTTGAATTAGGGAAAGGCTGGAAGAAGCTGAGGAGGAGGGTGAGCCCATAGGAAGACCAGCCAGCTCAACTCACCTGAACCTCCAAGATCTCTCAGACACCGAGCCACCGACCAGGCAGCATACACTAGCTGATATGAGGCCTCCAACACGTATACAGCAGAGGACTGGTCTGTCCTCAGTGAGGGAAGATGCACATGACCCTTGAGCGGCTTGAGGCCCCAGGGAGTGGGGAGGAGTGGGAGTGTGGGGGTAGGGACATCCTCTTGGAGACATATGAGGAGGAATGGGATGAGAAACAACTGGAGAGTGGACCAATTTATAAAGTATTTTCAAAATATATCATATAAAATATCAAGTATAACTTGGGTCATTAAGGTTTACTTAAAGGATTTTCTACATATAAAATATAGTATCATATAAAGTTCTTTTAATTAGAAAGTGTTTTTTAAAATTTTTATTTTATTGACATTATAAGAAAATACTGGGACAAGCTCAGTAGCCTTGATGTCTACTCTGTCCCCTCTAAGCTGTCTACCTATTTGTATCTCTAACTACAGTCTCACGTACCTGCAGCTATCAGCAACTATCAGGTAAGATCCCTACCCCAATTACCTGCTCCTGGCCCCTCTGGGCAAATCCAGTAGTGAAGAGCTCCACTCTGCCTCCCTTGCACTCCATTTTCCAGGCCACAACTCTGCTTGCATCTTTGGAGGCCTGTTGCTGCCCAGGAAAAACAGAAGCCTGCAACTACCAGTTTTACTTGCTTCTCTGGGGGCCTGCCACCACCCAGGACAACAAGAAGCCTAAGCCATTAGGAACTACCAGCTCTGTCTGCATGCCTGGAAGCCTGCTGCCACTAGGGATAAGCAGTTCTACCTGAAATCCCAGGAGCCTGCTGACATAAGATACTATGAGCTCTACTTGGACACCCCGAGGTTCACTCCATCAGTACTAACTACCAGACTTGCCAGTGCTAGGAACAACCAGGCTAAAGGCCAGCATAAGAATACATCCAACAAAGGCTAGGACAATATGGTACCACCAGAACTCAGCTATCTTACTACAGCAAGACCTGATATCCAAACACACCTGAATTGAAAGAAAATGTCCTTAAATATAATCTTATGAAGAATGTAAGGGACTTTAAAGAGGAAATGAATACATCTCTTCAAGAAATGCAGGAAAACACAATCAAACAGATGAAAGAAATGAAACTGTAAAACTATAAAACTGTTATAGACCTGAAAATGGAAATAGAAGCAATAAAATAGTCACAATCTGAGACAACCCTGAATACGGAAAACCTAGGGAAGGGAACAGGAACTAAAGACACAAGCATTAGCAACAGAATACAGAGATGGAAGACAATTGCTCAGGCTTAGAGAATACAATAAGAAGAAATTAATACATTGGTCAAAGAAAATGCTAAACCTAAAATGTTTCAAACACAAAACCTTGAGGGAATTTGGGACACTATGAAATGACCAAACCTATGAATAATAGGTAAAGAAGAAGAAGACTTTCAACTCAAAGGCCCAGAAAATATCTTCAACTAAATCATAGAACAATTTTTTTTATAACCTAAGAAAGGAGATGCCTATAAATGTTTAAGCTTACTGAACACTAAATAGAATCAACCAAAAAAAAAGGAAAATTGTCCCACCGCATAATAATCAAAACACTAAATGTACAGAACAAAGAAAATTATAAAAGCCACAATGGATAAAGCCCAAGTAACAAATAAATGCAGAACTATTAGAATTACACCAGACTTTGCAAGAAAGACTTTAAAAGCCATAAGGTCCTGGGCAGGTGTCTTACAGTCTCTAAAAGATCACAAATGCAAACCTAGACTACTATACCAAAGTTTTCAGTCACTATAGATGATGAGACCAAGATATACCATGACAAAACCAAATTTAAATAATATATTTCCAATAATGCAGTTCTACAGAAGATACCAGAAAGAAATCTCCAACATAATGATAGTGATACTCCCAAGAAAACCCAAGAAATAGATAACTGGCTAACAGAGTGAATCTATAAACAGGATTAATATTTTTGCTATGTATAGGAAACATAATTCAGCAAAAAGATTGACACTACCTCAGAGTAAAAGGCCATAAAAAGGTTTTCTAAGCAAAAAAATAAGAAATAACCTGGAGTAGCTATTCAAATATACAATAAAATAGTCTTTCAAACAAAGGTGAACAAAAGATGTGGAAGGATACTTCATATGTATCAAAGGAAAAACTCTGCCAAGATGACATCTCAATTCTGAATGTCTATGCTCCAAATGTAAAGGCACCCACATTTGTAAAAGGAACATTACTAAATACTAAATCACATATTAATCCCCACACATTAATAGTGCAAGACTTCAACACCCCGCTTTCATTCATTGACCAGACAGCCAGACAAATAATAAGCAGACAAATAATGAAACTAATGACATTATGAATCAAATTGACCCAACAGACATCTATAGCCTATTTCACCCAAACACAAAAGAATATACCACCTTCTCAGGGCATCATGATTCTTTCTACAAAATTGACCATATTGTCATTCATAAAAAAAGCCTCAACAGATACCATAAAATTGAGATAAAGCCTTGTATTTTATCAGACGACCATGAATAAAGCTGGACTTCAACAACAACAGAATCACTTGAAAGCCTACACACTCATGAAAATTGAACAACTCTCTACTTCTAAGTCAGGGAAGAAATATTGGCAGAAAATGAACAGTTTCTAGAATTCAGTGAAAATTAAGGCACAGCATATCCCAAATTATGGGACAAAATGAAAGCAGTGCTAAGAGGAAAGTCCACAGCACTAAGTGCCTTCATAAAATAATGAAAAATTCTCACTAATAATTTAAAATCACACATAAAAGCCAAAGAAGAAGAAGAAGAAGAAGAAGAAGAAGAAGAAGAAGAAGAAGAAGAAGAA
>JADRCH010007186.1:326639-439463 GCA_019843965.1 Rhynchomys soricoides
AGAAGAAGAAGAAGAAGAAGAAGAAGAAGAAGAAGAAGAAGAAGAAGGGGAAGAAGAAGAAGAAGGGGAAGAAGAAGAAGGAAGAGGAGGAGGGAGGAAGAGGAGGAGGAGGAGAAAGAGGAGGAGGAGGAGACACACCTAATAGGAGTAGATGGCAGAAAATAAGCAAACTCAGGGCTGAAATCAATCAATTAGAAACAAAGAAAACAATACAGAGAATCAATAAAACCAAGAGCTGGTTGTTTGAGAAAATCAGTAAGATAGAAAATCACTTAGATAAACTAACTAAAATGCAGAAAGACAGTATCCAAATTAACAGAATCAAAAATGAAAAGAGAGATATAAAACAGACACTGAGAAAATTCAAAGAATCAATAGGTCTTATTTCAAAAGTCTATATTCCACAAAATAGGAAAATATAAATGAAGTGGATAATTCTCTAGACAGATACAGTTTACCAAAGTTAAATAAAAATCAGGTAAGCTATTTTATCAGCCCTATAACTCCTAAGGACATAGAAGCAGTCATTAAACCTTTCCCAACCATTAAAGGTCCAGGACTAAACAGTTTTAGTGGAGAATTCTATCAAACCTTCAAAGAAGAGCTAATACCAATGCTTCCCAAACTATTCCACAAAATATTAACAGAAGGAACACTATCAAACTCATTCTAAGAGGCCACATACGTGATGACACCTAACCACACAAAGACTCTACAAAGAAAGAACATTGCAGACTAATATCCATCATAAACATTGATGCAAAAATACTCAATACAGAATCCATGAACACATCAAAACATTCTCCATGGTCAAGTAAACTTCATCCCAAGGATAGGCAACATTTCAACATAAAAAAATCATCAATGCAATAAAGAATATAAATAAACTGAAATAAAAAAATTATATGATCATCTCATTAGCTGCTGGAAAAAAAACATTTGATAAAATCTAATGCCCCTTCATGTTAAAAGTCATGGAGACATGATGGATACAAGGCATATACATAAACATAATAAAGCCAATGTACAGTAAGCCAGTGGCCAATATCAAATTAGATGGAGAGAAACTTAAAGAAATTCCACTAAAATCACGAACAAGTCAAAGCTGTCCACTCCCTCCCTCTCCATTCAATATAGTCCTTGAAGTTCTGGCTGGAGCAAGAAGACCAAGGGGGATAAAATTGCAAAAGAAGAAGTCAAAGTATCGTTAAATAGTGATATATGATGCATAAGTGACCCCCAAAATGCTACCAAAAAAACCTCCTATAGCTGATAAACACCTTCAGCAAAGTGGCTGGATACAAAATTAACAATTTTGTATCAATTAACAAAATTATAAATTTATAGCCATCATTTTTAGAAAGTATAAATGGGCTGAGAAAGAAGTTAGGGAGAGGGAGACAACATCTTTCAAATTTACAATGAATAAAATATTTTGGTGTAACTCTAACCAAGCAAGGGAAAGACATGTACAACAAGAACTTCTAGTCTTTGAATAAAGAAATTGAAGAAGGTATCAGAAGATGGATAGATCTTTCATTGCTCATGGATCAGAAGCATTAATATAGTGAAAATGACCATCTTATCATAAGCAATTTATAGATTAAATACAATGTCTATCAAAATTCTAAAAACAATTCTTATAGAGCTTGAGAGAACAGTTCTTAATATCATATGTAAAAAGCAAAGCAAAACAGTAGAAAACAAAGCAAAAAACAGGAAAGCCAAAAAAGTACTGTACAATAAAAGAACTACTGGAGGCTTAACCATCCCTAAATTCAAGCTGTTCTACAGAGCAATAAAAATAAAAACCACATGAAATTGGTATAGAAACAGACAGGTTGATAAATGGAATGAAATTGAAGACCCAGATATAAACCCACACATCTATGGACACTTGTATTTGTGAAAAAGAATGAAAAGCATACAATTGAAAAATGAAAGCATCTTCAACAAATGGTGCTTGACTAACTGTATGTATGCATGTAAAAGAATTCAAGTAGATCCATATTTATCACCCTGTACAAAATTCAAGTTCAAGTGGATCAAAGACATCAACATAAAACCAGATACACTAAATCTAACAGAACACAAAATGGGGAATAATAGCCTTGAATTCGTTGATACAGGAGATGACTTCCTAAACAGAACAGCTACATCTCATGCTGTCAGATCAACAATTAATTAATTGAACCTCATGAAATTGAAAAGCATCTGTAAAGCCAAGCACACTGTCAATAGGACAAAACAAAATGGCAGCCTACAGATTGGGAAAAGATCTTCACCAATCCCACATCTGAAAGAAGGCTAATATCCAAAATATATAAGCAACTCAAGAAGTTAAATACCAACAACCCAAATAACACAATTAAAAATGGGGTACAGAGCTAAACAGAAGTATCAGCAGAGTAATAGCAAATGGCCAAGAAATACTTACAGAAATGTTCAAGGTCCTTAGTCATCAGAAAAACACAAATCAAAATGACTCAGAGATTTCACCTTTCACCCATCAGAATAGCTAAAATAAAAAAAAAATCAAGTGACTGCTCAAGTTGGCAAGGATGTGTTGCAAAGGGATCATTTCTCCATTGTTGATGGGAGTAGAAACCTGTACATTGTCTCTGGAAATCAATACAGCCAGCTATATCACTCCTGGGCATATGCCCAAAAGATTGTCTACTTTCCCACATGGACACTTGCTCAACTATGATCAGAGTAGATTTATTTGTAACAGTCAGAAACTGGAAAAATACCAGATGTCCCTCAGAAGAATGGATAAATAAAATGTGGTTCATTAACACAATGGAACACTATTCAGCTATTGAAGACAAAGACACCATGAATTTCACAGACAAATGGATAGAACTAGAAAATATCATACTGAATGAAGTAATCCGGACCTAAAAATACATGCATGATATAGACTAACTTATAAGTGGATATTAGCCATAAAGTACAGGAAAACCATGTTAAAATCCACAGACCAAAGGAAGCTAAGTAGCAAGGAGGCTGCAAGGAAGGATGTTTGAATCTCACTGAGAAAGGGAAATACAATAGATATTGGCAATGAATGGATGGAGGGAACTAGGTGGGAGAGGTGATGTGGAGAGGAACAGTGTAGGGAGATCAGGTATAAGGAGAGCAGGGAAGAGAATTCTTAATTGCTGAGTCATCTCCTAGCCCTATCTTAAATTATCCAAATCATACACTAAAAAACAAAAAGCAACAAAACAAAACAAAACAAAAAACCAAAACAAAAAACAAACTAACACCATTTTAATGTGATAACGAGCAAAATAGAATAAATAGGAAAATCAATATTAACATTTAAGCTCAGAGGACTATATCTTAGAACAAAAAACAATATTCAAATAAAGAGAACATTGAGAAGGTTATATACAGGTATTAATGCATAGGCAGCAATTGTAGAAATTCAAAGATTCCCAAACTGAATAAGAGGATGAAAGCAAGTATAAGTGAACACACAACAACATTAACAAAAATATCAGTAACTATAAGTTGGCTGAATTCACCTAGTACATAATACCATAGGTGTACATATGCATGCAAGCATATAAGTACACACAAACACAACACATACATATACACAATTGGATTTGTTTTTATATCAGCCAACAGTGCTAAATCCAACCATATAAAACAACGTCTAAACAATATAGAAAACTAAAGAATTAAAATATAAGCAAACTAGAATGTACAATTCACAAGATTTTCTCTGAAAATTTTTATGGCCCATATACTACAAAAAAACCTAAAACTTGTATAAAGACATGTATTAAAACAATGAAAAGCATCATGTTTCATTTACCATTATCAGTATGTAGTCAACAAACATCCTTTAAAACAGCCGAGAATGTATATATTCCAGGATGTAATAGAGATAGAGTTGGTGAAATGTACTTCTATTTGTAAAATATTCCAAATTATATGTCATACATATGGCAATAAATGGTGTGACATGATGCTTCATTTTGTTCAAAAGCATTCTAAAGCAAAGCTGTTATTATGATCATAGGATCCATTCATACTCAGTACACCATTAATAATTGCAGCACTGTCACTGGGCTACGATGATTAGAAAAAAAGACAAATAGAAATTAGAAGGTAACATAATATTTAAGAAGGCTTTTAAAAATGTTGCTTTGTAAATAGACTCCTTTCTGATATGCCCAAACAAATATCAAATATATCAGTAAAATTCTAGCATGGTTGAAATATAATATCTTCTGTTAATTTTATTTTATAAATGATGACACATAGTATCAATCCTTCATTAGAGTATTTTAAGGCTTAAAGATTATAAGAACCTATTTCCTATTGACTAGTTTATATTTTAATTAAATGATACCTTTACATCAAATCTACTACTAAGATGTTTATTTGCAATACTATTGTTTTTTTCAGTATTTTAAAAATTTCAAATTGTAGTGATGCTTTGTTTTATATCTAGCAAACCATTTTTGTCTTGTAAAAGTCCTCATTATTGTTCTGATTTCCCTATATTTTGAGGCTATCTCTCAAGGTTTGAACTTTAACATTATCTTCTCTGAGGTCTTTTTGTTAGATTATTTTAACCATTAGCTCCTGTGCATCCAACCAAAATGAGTCCTATACAATAAAAAATTTCCTGGGATTCACTAGTACTTTTCAGCAGATGGCACTGTTATTTAGGCTAAACAATTTGTCACCAGGGCAAAGTAATTATTCTTGTAAGATTTTTTTCCAGAACAATAGGATGTCTGTGTGTATAAAATTAGCACAGACATTTTTTCTAAAAGTAGAGAATAAAGTGAAGAAATTCCTCTGTGAAGTTGGATACATTAAAATCACAGAAATATTTAAAATATCACAAAGTACCAAGTGAAATTTAATGTTCAGTTGTCATTTCATATATTTTTACTTTTGCAAAATGAAACTTAATATTCTAGCTATTTAGAAGAAATCTTTATAAACCATGCTCATTTGCTGCAAGATGTAAAAATGTTCTTTCTTGTTCTCACTAAGTTCTTAAGATCAAAAATTGGATTTATGTACTTTATATACTTAAATATATTTTACTTTTCTAGCTTGTATAAACGAATAATATAATCTGGAGTTCTATTGGAGTTGGGTATTGGAGTAGTGTGTGTGCATAAGATGATTTAACAGTAAGCCAATTAGTTATTATCCAAATAGAATTATGTCTGTGTATCCCAACTGTGTCTAGCTTCAATTACTAAATAGAAAAGATTGTCCTCAATATATAGTGTTAGAAAGATAAGGGATGGAGTGCATAATTAATTATCTACTAGCTAGCTCTACTAAACAAGGAAATAAAAAGGCCAAACAGTTTAAAAAATGTAATCAAAGAAATATCCTGGACTAAAGATACAGCTTAGTAGTATGATTGCCTAGCATGCACAAGATCCTAGGTTCAATTTGCAATACCTCAAAGCAAAACAAAATGTATTTTATTTTCTAAGAATAAAAATGTTTCCTACAAAAAATATTTCATACATATACATTTAGTGTCTGTCTTACCACCCTGCTGAATACAAATTATGTCCTTGAAGGTGGCTCTTCATTACTGTAGAATCTCCTCCTCCTCCTCTTCCTCCTCCTCCTCCTCCTCCTCCTCTTCCTCCTCTTCCTCCTTCTCTTTCCCTCTCCCTCTCCTTCTCTCTCTCTCTCTCTCTCTCTCTCTCTCTCTCTCTCTCTCTCTCTCTTTCTTTCTCACTTTTTCTTCTGTGTGCATGTAAGTGTCCATCTCTTTCTTTGTCTCTGTCTGACTGTGTTTCTGTTTCTCTCTGTGTCTCTCTGTGTCTCTGTCTCTCTTTCTCACTCTGAGTATGTCTCTGTGTATATCTGTGTTTGTGTGTTTCTGTGTATAGCAGGCTATATTATACTATAACCTTGGTCTGGTAAACACAAGTTCAGGGATCTTTCTCCCTTGGTGTGAAACTTTATATAAATGATATACATCAACCAATGAAATCACTTAATCACTTTTATTTTTGTTTAGATTAAAGATATCTGTAGTAATTATCATTAATTTGGAAATTATCAGAGATGCTAGAATAAGAAATTAGGGGGTGGGGTGATGACTCAGTTGTTGAAAATACTTCCAGCGGACCTCTCAGTTCTAAGCACTAATATTAAATGACATACAACAGCCAGAAACTCTAGCTATATGGGGTGCCTTGTCTTTTGGCTTCCATGTATTCTGAACGCATATGCACAATAAATAAAAATTTAAAAATAAAAATTAGAGTGAAATGTTCTGTAGATATCTGTTAAATCCATTTGGTTCATAACCTCTATTAGTTTTACTGTGTCTCTGTTCTGTTTCTGTTTCAATGACCTCTCCATTGGTGAGAGTGAATATTTCACCCTTAGCACCTCAGCACACTCAGCACCTCATGGTATGTTCTCCAAAATCAACCATATAATTGGTCACAAAACAACCCTCAACTGATACAAGAAGATTGAAATAATCCCATGCATCCTATCAGATCGCCATGGCCTAAGGTTGGACTTCAATAACAGCAAAAACAACAGAAAGCCCACATACACGTGGGAACTGAACAACTCTCTACTCAGAGATAACTTTGTCAGGGAAGAAATATAGAAAGAAATTAGACCTCCTGGAATTTAAAGAAAATGTTGACACATAGCGAAACTTATGAGACACAATGAAAGCAGTGCTAAGAGGAAAATCCATAGCACTAAGCACCCTGGTAAAGAAATTGGAGAGATCGTTCACTAACAACAGCATACCTGAGGGCTCTAGAACAAAAACAAACAAACAAACAAACAAACAAAACCTCACCCAAGAGGAGTAGAAGGCAGGGAATAGTCAAACTCAGGGCAGAAGTCAACCAAATAGAAACAAAGAAAACAATAAAAAGAATCAACAAACCAAAAGCTTGTTCTTTGAGAGAATCAACAAGATAGATAAACACCTAGCCAAATTAACTAAAGGGCCCAGAGGGAGTATCCAAATTATCAAATTCAGAAATGAAAATGGAGATATAACAACAGAAGTGGAGGAAATTCAAAACTCATCAGATCCTACTATAAAAGCCTATACTCAAAACAAAAACAAAAACAAACAAACAAACAAAACCCCCAAAAAAACCACAACTGGGAAATCTAGAAGAAATGAATGGTTTTCTAGACAGATTCCACATACTAAAGTTAAATCAAGAGCAGGTAAACTATCTAAACAGGCCCTTATCACACAAGGAAATAGAAGTCATTTAAAAAACCTCCCAACCAAAAAAAGCCCAGGGAAAGATGCATTTAGTGCAGAATTCTACTGGATCTTCAAAGAAGACCTGATACCAATATTCCTCAAATTATTCCATACAATAGAAACAGAAGGGATACTACATAACTCATTCTATGAAGCCACAGTTACTCTGATACCAAACAAAAGAGAGAACTTCAGACCAATCTTGCTTATGAATATTGATGCAAAAGTACTCAATAAAGTTCTTGGAAACTGAATCTAAGAACAGATCAAAACCATCATTTACCTTGATCAAGTAGGCTTCATCCCAGGGATGCAAGGTTGGTTCAATATACAAAAATCAATTAACATAATCCACTATATAAACAAACTCAAAGAAAAAGATCACATGATCATCTCCTTAGATGCAGAAAAATTTGACAAAATACAATGCCCCTTCATATTCAAAGTGTTGAAGAGACCAGGAATTCAAGGCCCATACCTAAGCATAATAAAAGCAATTTATTGCAAACCAACAGTCAATATCAAATTAAATGGAGATGTACTTGAAGCAATCCCACTAAAATTGGGGACAAGAGAAGGATGCATACTCTCCGCATAATTATTCAATATAGTAGTCGAAGTGCTATCTAGAAGAATAAGACAACAAAAAGAGATCAAGGGGATACACAAAGAAGAAATAAAAGTAGCAATATTTGTAGATGATATGATAGTATACATGAGCAACCCTAAAATCTTCACCAGACTACTTCTCCAGCTGATAAATAACTTCAGCCAAGTGGCCAGATATAAAATTAACTCAAACAAATCAACAGCCTTCCTTTATACAAATGATAAACAGGCTGAAGAAGAATAACTCCCTTCACAATAGTCACAGATTATATAAAATATCTTGGGGTAACTCTAACTAAACAAGTGAAAGATCTGTATGACAACAACTTCAAGTCATTCAAAAAAGAAATCAAAGAAGATCTCAGAAAATGGAGAGACCTCATGGATTGGCAGAATTAGCAGTAAAAATGGTACCAAAGGCAATCTACAGATTCAGTGCAATCCCAATCAAAATCCCAACACAATTCTTCAAAGACATGGAAAGAGAAATTCTCAAATTCATCTGAAAAGGTAAAAAATCCCAGAATAGCAAAAGCAATTCTCAATAACATAAGAATGACTGGGGGAATCATCATCCCTGACCTCAAGTTTTACTACATAGCAATATTGATAAAAACTACATGTTATTGGTACAAAGACAGACATATTGATCAATGAAGACCCAGAAATAATACCACACACCTACAGACACTTAATCTTTGGCAAGGATGCCAAAAATATATAATGGAAAAGAAAGCATCCTCAACAAATGGAGCTGGTCTAACTGGCTATCTGTAAGTAGAAAAATGGAAATAGACCCATATTTGTTACCTTGCACAAGGCTCAAGTCCAAGTAGATCAAGGGCCTGAACATAAAACCAGATATACTGAATCTAATAGAAGAGAAAGTGGGAAAGACCCTTGAACTCATTGGCACAAGGGGAAATTTCCTAAATAGAAGTCCAATGATTCATGCTCTAAGAACAAGAATTGATGAATTGGACCTTGTGAAACTGGAAAGCGTCTCTGATGCAAAGGACATAGTCAATAAGACAAATTGGCAACCTACAGATTGGTTAAAAAAAAATCTTCGCTAACCCCACATCCGATAGAGGGCTAATATCCAAAATATTTAAAGAACTCAAGAAGCTAATCACCCAAAAAACAAACAACCCAATGAAAAAATGGGATATAGAACTAAACTGAGACTTCACAACAGAGTAATCTCAAATGTCAGAGAAGCACCTAAAGAAATTTTCATAGTCCTTAGTGACCAGAGAATTGCAAACCAAAAAGACACTGAGATCACACCTTACACAGATCAGAATTGCTAAGATCAAAACCTCAGGTGACAACATATGTTGGTGATGATGTGGAGAAAGAGAAACACCTCTCCATTGCTGGTGGGATTCCAAACTGGTACAACCACTCTGAAAATCAATCTGGAAGTTCCTCAGAAAATTGGAAAT
This sequence comes from Rhynchomys soricoides, assembly GCA_019843965.1. Classification (NCBI taxonomy): domain Eukaryota; kingdom Metazoa; phylum Chordata; class Mammalia; order Rodentia; family Muridae; genus Rhynchomys; species Rhynchomys soricoides. Next base: position 335,952 of record JADRCH010007186.1, read on the forward strand.
GTGAAGACCCAGCAATACCACTCTTGGGAATATACCCAAAAGATGTCCCACCATGCCACAAGGGCACATGTTCCACTATGTTCATAACAGCCTTATTTCTGACAGCCAGAAGCTGGAAACAACCCAAATGCCCTGCAACAGAAGAATGGATATAGCAAATGTTGTTCATTTACACAATGGATTACTTACTACTCAGCTATTAAGAACAAGGACATCCTGAGTTTTGCAGGCAAATGGATATAACTAGAAAATATCATCCCGAGTGAGGTAACTCAGACTCCAAACTACAAGCATGGTATGTACTCACTAATAAGTGCAGATTAGCCAAAAAATAAAATAAAATGAATAAAAGTACAGAATACCCTAGATACAGCCCACAGAAGTTGATAAAGGTTGATCAAGCTGAAGGGCCCAAGTGAGGACGACTCAGTCCCACTTGGGAGGGAGACGAAGAAAGCTATCTATCACAAGTTGGGAGGGAAAGTAGATGTGGGTTGTGAGGGGAGAGGGGAAGCCGATCTGGTATTGAATGAGGGAAAAGGACTGAAGCCCTGAGGGTAAACAGAAAGAATGGAAATAAGCAACCTCTGGAAGTAGGAGGTTGTGGGGACCCTCCAGAATGCACCAGAGACCTGGGAGGTGAGAGACCCTCAGGACTCAAAGGGACTTTAGCTGGAACTTATAAAGTCCACCTCTAGCAGGAATACAGGGCATCAAGTGAAGGAGGGGATTGCCATTACACAATCAAAACTCTGACACAATTTTTCCTGTCTGAAAGAACTACTGGGATGGAAATGGAGAGGGGCCTGAGGAAAAGAAGGTCCAGCAACATGCCCAAAATGGGATCCATTTCAGGGGGAGTTCTCAAGGACTGGCACTATTACTGAGGCTATAGAGCACTTGAGACCTAGCATGACTGTACTCTGTAAGCCCCAACAAGCAGGGTGAAAGAGTCAGAAGTAGATACTTATACCCAACCAGTGGATGGAAGCTGCTGACCCCTGTGGTTAAATAGGGAAAGGCATAAAGAAGCTGAGGAGGAGGACAAACCACTAGGAAGACCAGCAGTCTCAATTAATCTGGACCCCTGAGATCTCTCAAACATTGGACCACCAAAAAGGCAGCATACAGCAGCTGATATGAAGCCCCCAACACTTATACAGCAGAGGACTTTTGGATCTTGGTTCAATCAATGATTCACTTATCCCTCAAGAGACTGGAGGCCCCAGGCTGTTCACAGGTCAGGTAGGGTGGGGGTTGGGGACTAGGGAGATCCTCGTGGAGACAGAGGTCTGGGAAGGTGGTATGAGATATGTAACAATCAGAGGTTGGATGGGGGGTGAATAAAATATATAGTGTAAAAAATTAATTAATTAATTAATATATTTTAAAAAGGAAGAAAAAATAAATAAAAATTAGTAGAAAAATATTCAATTGGAAATATAAACAGTTTCATGGCTGTTGACTATATATGCATATAAAACTTTCATAAATTAGTATTCTTATTATGCCATATACTCATATAGCAAACTTTTCTGCAGAAATCAAAATAAAATCACTGGATAAAAAGTTATTCTCAAGCTGAGATCAGACTTATATTTCCGATGCAGCCCACAAAGGGGATATTTTACTAGTTTCAAATTGAAAAATAAAACATACTGACATTCTATGGAACATAATTTTCAGTGCAAAGTGTGGATTCTAAAAGTTTTGCCAAGGAGTCTCAAAAAAATCTTCAAAATCCTCAGAAGGGGTTTTTGAACCACAGTATTTTCATCACAAGATATAATTTGCCTTCTTCCCATCTCATTCCCTAACAAGCATTTCACTTAAACTGCCCAAATATTATAGAAAGAATGGAAATACATTTGAGAAGTCAACTGTCTTCTATTCAGCCACCTGTTTCAAATATAAATGTGGTAAACAAAGTCATAGCACTATGTTTAATTATGGGAAATATAGACTTCAAATCATCTTTTCATTTTAAATTTACTTTTATTTTTTGTGTATGGGTACTTTGCCTGAATGTATGTCTGTGGACCATGTGTGTTCCTGATAACCAAGAGGGCATTGATTTCCCTATAACAGGAGTTATGGATCATTGTGAACCACCATGTGGATGATGGGAATGGATCCCAGGTCCTCTGTAAGAACAAATGCTCTTAACATTGAATCATCTTTCCAGTCCCAAACTGCCATCTTTTTAAATGTTTAAATTAGATGAATGTGGCAAGGATGTGGAGAAGGAGGAACACTCCTCCATTGCTGGTGGGAATGCAAGCTAGTACAACCTCTCTGGAAATCAGTCTGGCGGACCCTCAGAAAAATGGACATAATACTATCTGAGGACCAAGCTATTCCACTCCTGGGCATATACCCAGAAGATGCTCCAACATGTAATAAGGACACATGTTCCACTATGTTCATAGCAGCCATATTTATAATAGCCAGAAGCTGGAAACAACCCAGATGCCCCTCAACTGAGGAATGGATACAAAAATGTGGTACATTTACACATTGGAATACTATTCAGCTATTAAAAACAATGACTTCATGAAATTCTTAGTCAAATGGATGGAACTTGAAAATATCCTGAGCAAGGTAATGCAGTCACAAAAGAATGAACACAGTATGTACTCACTGATAAGTGGTTATTAGCCCAAAAGTTCAGAATACCCAAGAGTCACTTCACAGCAACAGTAAGGCTGAGTGTGAGGTCCCAGATGGAGGAGTCAGAGAAGGGACTGAAGGAGCTGAGGGAGTTTGCAGCCCTATGGAAGGAGCAACAGTGGCAACTGACCTGACCCCTCGATACTCCTGGAGACTGGATCACCAACCAAAAAATACACATGGAGGGACCCATGGTTCTGGCCACATATGTGGCAGAGGAGGGTCTTGTTGGCCATCAGGGGGAGGAGAGGCCCTTGGGCTGGAGGGTGTTAGATGCCCCAATATAGGAGAATGCCAAGGAGGGAAGACAAGAGTGGGTGGGTGAGTGTTGGAATACCCCCACAGAGGCAGGGGGATGGGAGAGGGAATAGGGAGGTTCCAAAGGGAAGATCTGGAAAGGGGGAAACATTTGAAGTGTAAATAAAGTATCAAAAGAATTAGATGAATATGTTTGAGGACTTGTTCTAAAGACATAACTATTCATATTTGTTTTTCATCTAAAAATTCTGGCATAACTCATGAAAACAAAGGAATTTGATTGATTTTAGATAAAATAATCCAGCTCAACAACTTTAAAATGTACCTTAACAGATAGAATGCAGACATATTTTACATAAATCATAAATTTCAATTATCAGAAACACTCTTGGCATTGAGGTATGCTGAGTGAAAATCACTGACAAATAGTACTAAGAAGAATAAAAACATTTCTACCTGACAAAACGCATGAAGATATTCATCTTTCTTAGCTATGTCTTAAAGTATACCACAATAATTTTAAACATATGTGTGCATGCATGCGTGTATGTATGTATGTATGTATGTATGTATCCATGTATTTATCAGAGATGACTCAGTAGTAAAAGCACTTATTGCTCTTTTAGAGAACCCAGGTTTGGTTCTCAATATCCAGATGGTGGCTCACAGATGCCTGTATTTCAGTTTCAGCAGATCTGATGCCCTCTTCTTACCTCTGTGGGTCCCTACATGCATATGGTATACATACATTCAAGCACACACATAAACAAAATAAATAAAAATTAACAATAAAATTAAAATAATTACAACTCTCAGGTTCTCTTGCTTGTATTTCTTGCTTTTTGAAATTTGGAAAACTGTAAATGAATTTACCAAAATAGAATAGTTAAGCAATGACATTACATCTCATTTTAAATGATTACAATAAATCTTTCTTTCTTTAAGTTTTTTCAAACAATTCAGAACAAAACTAATTTTTATCACTAGACTCTGCAAAGACATCTAAATTTTATTCTGAAATTGCTGGTTTAGTTTTGGACTACTGAGAGGTAGCTGCCAATCAAGTTAAATTATGTGGTGGCTTGTCAATCCTTTTCCACAAGCAATTAGAAGAAAATGACCTACAGCATTTCCATTTGAACGGAGAGAATTTACAGGCCTGTCTCTAAAGGTGAAAGGCTATTTTATTAAGCCATTGCTGACAGAGAAAGGAGACCCTCTTGATGGGAGTTCAGCCTGTAAATAATGTTGTCCTAGAAGTAAACAGCAGTAATTGTGCCCTGGGACTAAAAGGAAGTAGGGCAGACATACTAAATACTGAGCAACAGACAACATAAATTCCTTTAAGAAATGGCTTGGCATTGTGTTTATTTTTCCTTCCAGAAAGTCATATTAGTAATCAACCTTACATATTACTTCACTTATTTTAGCATTATATTAAAATCAAGGATTATTTGAATGCATAGACCTATCATTTTATATTTTTGATGACAAATACAGTTCATGTCCACTTAACCAAAGTAAGTAGAATATGTTGCCAAGATTATGAAGTCTTAGTTTCATAATGTGGAGTACTAGTATATTCTTTTTTCTTATGAAGGGAGACAATTAAGTTTACTACTCTAGGTATACTGAGTATTAAATGAACAGGTATAGTCATTGAAATTCTATGAAGCTAATAATGCAAAGGAATTCATAAACACCTATTGTGATAGATTTTCTGTAGTTTTATATATTTATTTTGTCCAGTATCATAAAAATTGTTGAAAATTACTGAACTAGAAAAAAGAGAAGATCATAATATTGTTGTCAGTGACATACTAGAACAACAACAACAAAAATACAGTAGGAGCTTTTAAACTTTTAAGATGGCTTGCATTCAAATTCCATTTTCTATGTCTTTATCATGTGACCAACAAATCAAGGTGTGTGATTTTAGTATATACAACTGACACATAGGGGCAAGAAGCATTTCTTCAAAGCAGCAGCTCTCCACTAGATAAGATTTTCTCCCTTCATGGGATATTAAATAATGTATAGAGTAATTTTTTGTTACCATAATTAAGGTGTGTGTACCTGTTATACACTAGATAGAGAACAGGGTTACTACTAAACAACCTCCAAAGTGCAAAATTGTACTTTTCACATAAACTCAAAAGAATTTTCCTGCCATAAATGGAAACTATGTCTGAAGTTAACACAATTTGACTCAGATGGATGTTTTGAGAGCCTTCTTTTGTTGTGCTAATGTTTTTAGGAATTCTCAAACTCTAGCCCAGCATAGCCTGGAAATCATTATACAACTCAAGTCAGCCCAAACTTAGGATGGACTTTCTGCCCTGGACTTTCAAGTGCTGGAATTATACTATCTAACATGCCCATCTTCAAAGGAAATTTCTCATATGATCACAATTTCCAAAGTACCTGTGATGTATTGAATATTCAAAATACTATGCTTCTCTTTTTGATTTATTTTTCTGTGATTATTTGTGTGCTTCCTATTTTTGTGTCAGTGTTTGAACTTAGTGATACAACCATATTTAATGAACAAAATATTTAGTATTCTCTTATTATTTCTTAACATGGTCCAACAAAAGGCTGTGTGTTAGACCAATGACTCTAGAATATGTTAAGTTTATGTTCTCCAGATAAGAGATTTTCTTCTAGTTTTTATTGAGACATAGTCAAATGTGTAGTGGAGAAAATAAAAGGACCCTTCTTTGCTGTACAAAGTGGCATTGCTTACCTTATTTGTTATAGTATATTCTGAATGACCATTTGTTAGTTTTGGGATCCTGACAGTTATAGGACTATTTCAAGAAATAGTAGTTGCAAAATATAGGTTGTCCTTATTCATGTATTAATGACTTCTATTTTTCAAAGTTCAATATTCCTCACAGGTCTATTACTAGGTAGCTTTTCACCAGGTTAGTTAAGAAGAACCTGTCAGTGTGGCTGCAGGTCAAATTGATTATGGATATGAATGGTCATCTGAGAGAGGAAGGTTACATTTTGTGAAATTAACTGTAGCCATGGCCTCAAACCAGGGCAGCACCATACATACCTCACATAGGCTAAAGTAATTTTTCACTTTTCTTTTGATTTGTTGCATTTGAGACATGCTAGATGAACATCTACCATTGAGCAGTGTTTTCACTCAAGATTAACTCTTTTAACCTGAGGTAATGAAAACGTGTGAACATGTGATAGTAGAAAAGAAAAGGATAAAGAAGAGCTTAGGATATGGTTCATTTGTGAAGCCTTTGACCAGTATGCATACAAAGCAATGTCAGTTTCTGTTTTCAGTAGCAAAAAAAAATATATTTTCTGGGTGAACTTTTAATTGATTTAATTGTAAAAGTCATTAACTGTTTAACAGGATACAAAAGGAGTTGCTAGTCTATTTTTTCATTTATATATAATTTTCATTCTCATAACCATTTACTTAAGATGTCCTTTCATCAGTTTATGCAAAGAAAAGACTTGGCAACTTTGCTTGACTATTGATTACCTCTTGTTCTCTCTCTCACTCCTTCTCACGTGTGTGTGTGTGTGTGTGTGTGTGTGTGTGTTTGTGTTTCTTGGAGAAAGAGTATTACTATGGTCTCTAGGCTAGTGTCAAATTTGTGGTCCTCTTGTCTTAGCTTCCTGAGTACTGTGGTTTACAATATCAAACCTGATTTCCCACTTGATTTCTTTTAAAGAACTGAAAGATTTAAAAGGTAAATTAAAACTTTTTGAAAATTCTACTCATTTTTGAATATTGCCCAACCATTTCACTAAAAACTGAATAAGACTGTGTTGTGTTTAAAACTGCATTATTGGCTTTTACATTTGCCAATTTAGTGCTTACAAGTTACACCCTGTTATGAAAAACAAACAGAAAGTATTAAAATGGCAACGTAAATTTAAACAGTTAAATAATTTGTCCATCCAGAATTTGAAAAGTATTATCCAAAGGAGAAGGGAAGTACATTGTGTTTATGGTTGGCTTTATGAAGACTGTTCAGAGACAGAACAAGAAATATAAAATTGGAAGCATCTAACTGAATGCATGAGTAAAGCCAAGACAAGTTTTTTGGAGCTCAGGCGTTCAGTGAATGCTAAAGATGAAGGTCTTGGTAATCAAGTGAAAAGTTGTTTGTGGATCAATGATGAGCTACATCCAAGAAAACAAGGAAACTCAGTAAATAAACCAACCTTTACAGAGAGTAAAGCAAGCTTTGACGTGATAGAATACATGCTAGAAAAATGAACTAAGTGCATTTATATTCTGTTTTGTCTAAAAGAAACAGAACTCATATTTGAAGAAATATTTTCATGATTTCCAAATTAGCTCATTTAATATCACAAATGAAATTTGTCAATTTATGTTGGTAAACAAGAAATATGTAGTCATAGCAGAGTATGTATAGTAATCTACTTTAATTTACTATTTTCATAGCAAAGAAATGTGGGAGGTAATAAAAATCACATCAACTATGCCAATCTAGTTATTAAGAAATAATTACAGAATGAAGATGATCTTTTTAGTTATACATTTCTATGTGATTATATCCATGACATATGCTTATATTTAAAAAGAGTAACTCAGACTCAAAGATGATAGTTTAAGGCAAGTCTGGATTACATAAAAAGACTGTCTTTAAAAGAACTCCAAAAATTCCAAGAAAATTATCCGTTATATAATTCTATTCACTAGAAAACAAGAAAATAATCTTATATAATAAAAAAATTTACAAACTTCTTACATAATAAAAAATTTACAATGTAGGTACAGGAACAAAAGCAATCTCTGCAAGAATTTATTTTTATATTTATTTTTTGAAGCATATATATATTATACCAGTTATAGAATGCATTTAAATAGAAGGTAACAATCAAATATCAAATGGTATTGAAAATAACAGTCATTTTTCTATCAGTTCTTGTATTAACCACATAAAAAGAAACATCTTGACATTACTTTATATTCAATACTTTGACTATAGTCACCTAGTGACATGTTCTCTTAGGACAAGAACTCCAAATTGATTTTCTTATCCTTCTACTGGAAGATTGGTTATAGGAGAGGGACCGTTCAGACTGTATCCCCCATTGTTACCAGTCATAACTAGGGTTACTCTAATAGAATCCTGGGAGATTTTATTGCTCTATGTTTCTACTTGCCCTCAAATTGCCCCACAATTCCAGTAGTCTCTCCCAGTACTTTTCCCCTTCATCCTCCCCACACCTGATCACTCTGGTTGATGTCCTCTACCCCCTACCCCAAGTCCACCCACAATATGGATTTTACTTCTAGTCCACAGAGCTCTATGCATTCTCCTCCACTCTTGAGCCCTCCTTATTACTTAGTTTCTTTGGGTCTGTGGATCATACCCTGATTATCCTTTACTTTAAAGTTAATATCCATGTTTGTCTTTGTGAGTCTGGGTTACATTACTGAAGATGAATTTTTTCTAATTCCATCCATTTGCCTGCAAATTTCATGATCTTAATTTTTAAAAGCTGAGTAATACTCTATTGTGTAAATATATCACATTTTCTTTATTCATTCTTTGGTTGAGGGACATAAAGCTTGTTTCCAGTTTCTGGCTATTATGAGTAAAGCTGCTACAAACACTGCTGAGAAAGAGTTCTTTGATACAATGGAGCAACTTTTGAGTATATGCCCAGGAGTGGAATAGCTGGGTCTTAAGGCAGATTGATTCACAATTTTCCAAGAAATACTTTATCGATTTCCAAAGTGGTTGTAAAATATTTGCACTCCAAGCAGAAATGGAGCAATGTTCCCCTTGCTTCACATCCTTCCCAGCATGAGCTGTCTCTTGAGTTTTGATCTTAGCCATTCTGGTAGTTGAAATGTAGAAACTCTGAGTTGTTTTCATTTTCATTTTCCTAGTGACTAAGGACATTGAACATTCCTTTAAGTGTTTCTCTGCCATTAGATTTCTCTATTGAGAATTCTTTGTTTAGATCTGTATCCCATTTTTAATTGGATTATTTGATTTGTTGATGTCTACTTTCTCCTTGGACCTGCAAATTCTACTGCCAATAAGTTGTGCTAGGGTAAAGGAGGCACAGGAATTGTAGGAGTTGCCAGCCAAAAGCGGCCACTACTTGAGACCCATGCCAAAAAAGACCCATTTCATCAGAGAGAGACTCCCCCTGACACTGCCTGGAAGACAAAGAGCAAAACAAAACAGAAAGCAAAATAAACAAACAGACAAACAAAAACAAACAGACAAAGAAATATACAGAAGTCAAATGGCCCAGAAGCCTAGGATAGAACAAAAAATGCCTGGCAAAAAACAAAAACAAAAAAACAAAACAAACAAACAAACACCCAAAATTCCTAATGATATTTTGGCATACTAATACATAGAAGCCTGGTATGATCACCATCAGTGAAGCTCCATCCAGCAACTGATGGAAACAGATGCAGAGAGCCACAGTAAAACATTAGAAAGTTGGGGGGGGGACTTGTATTTGGAAGAAGGAGAGGAAGAATTTTAGGAGCCAGAGTGTTTAAGGACCCATAATCAAAAACCTAAACTCAGTGGCTCACTGAGACTGAACTGACAATCAGGGAGCCTGCATGGGTCTGTTCTATATCCTCTGTATATATGTTATCGTTGTGTAGCTTGATGTTCTTATGAGATTCCTAAATGGGATTTTGGGGTTATCTCTGCCTCCTTTGCCTGCTCTGGGGACCCTTTTCTAAATACTGGTTTGTCTAGCCAACCCTTAATATGAAGGGAGGTGCCTAGTCTTATTGCAAATTGATATACCATGTTTGGTTGTTATTTCTGGGAGGCCTGGCCTTTTCTGAAGTGGAAACATAGGAGAAATGGATTGGAAGGATAGAAAAGGGACTGGCAGGAGAACGAGGTGAAACTGCAGTCTGGTTGTAATAAAATGACAGAATAATTTATAAATCTACAAAGAGCCACCCTCCCAAAAAAAAAACAAAAAACAAAAAACAAAAGCAACAAATGTCTCAACTTTCAGTAATGAGGTTGTCTTGTAATATTTTATTGTTATTTTGGTGATTCTGTGTGGTTTTTCATGTGATAAAAGAAATAAGCTATTCTGCCAAAATTGGTAACTTGAGGTGCTTTTAGATAGCAAAAGAGACAAAAGATTATAATGTTAAATGAAAATGTTCCTTGGGTTATGAACCCCCATTGTAAGCTACAAAAAGCATATTTTAAAATGTAAAATGCATCTCAGCAATTTACCTAGAAAGGCTTTGGAACAAGATTATCCAACTAACAATTTGCACTCCCCTTTACATTGTGATTCTTTTTTTCCTTCCTTCCTTCCTTCCTTCCTTCCTTCCTTCCTTCCTCTATCCTTGCTTTTTTCATCTCAACCATTCCTCCTGGAGCTTTCTACCACATCAAAGCCAGCTTTGAACATACTCTATAACATAGACAAAACTTGTGATCTACCCACTATAGACTCCTAAGAAGCTGGAATTAATTACCTGATTTACAAGGCCCTCCTTAAATTTGGTTTCCAAAGTCAGATTAATAGGAATAGGAGTCTTTGATGCCTTAGAAGATTCTAAGTATGATGCAGAAAATATATGTAGACTAGGTCATCTTGTCATACAGGAAAGTAAAGAAGGTTTCAAAATTCACTGAAGCCATAAAAATGTGTCTCAGAAGTCAGTTTGAATCACATTAAACTAGTCTAGAACTCCTAAAATTTAAACAAAAATTAAAGACTGTAGAGAAGCAGATTATTCCAACTATTTACCTTCAGCCAGTTATTAAGGCATTCAAGAAAAGTAAAGTCTATTGGTCTCCTTTAAAGGGTGGTAAGTAACTGAAGTCGTATATGGAAAATAATAAAGAAATCAACTCAGGTGTGTTTGCTACTTCTTTTATGAACTGATGTTAAAAATAATAATGCAGATCATAAAAGAAGGCTTCTCTGCTAGATTGTTTTTAATTAAAGAAATTTTTAACTTTTATTTTACTTTATTTTTTACTTTATTTATTTTTCTATTTTATTTACATTTCAAATGTTTCCCCCTTTCCAGATCTCCCCATTTGGAACTTCCTCCTGCCACAATGGGGGTATTCCCCCACCCACCCACCCATCCACTCTCGTCTTCCCTCCTTGGCATTCTCCTATACTGGGGGATCTAACAACCTCAGGCCCAAGGGCCTCACTTACCCCTGCTGGCTAACAAGACCTTCCTCTGCCATATATGTGGCCAGCACCATGGGTCCCTCCATGTATATTCTTTGGTTGGTGAATCAGTCTCCAGGGGTATCAGAAGGTCAGGCCAGTTGCCACTGTTGCTCCGTCCATGGGGATGCAAATTCCCTCAGCTCCTTCAGTCCTTTCTCCAAGTCCTCCATCTGGGACCTCACACTCAGCCCTACTGTTGCTGCAAAGTGACTCTTGGGTATTTCAATCTTTTGGGCTAATAACCACTTAACAGTGAATACATACTGTGTTCATTCTTTTGTGACAGCATTACCTCACCCAGGATAATATTTTCAAGTTCCATCCATTTGTCTGTGAATTTCATGAAGTCATTGTTTTTAATAGTCAAGTAGTATTCCATTGTGTAAATGTACCACATTTTCTGTATCCATTCCTCTGTTGAGGGACATCTGGGTTGTTTCCAGACTTAGAAAGAGCAGTTCTTAAATTCATATGGAATAACAAAAAACCCAGGATAGCAAAAACTATCCTCAACAATAAAAGGACTTCTGCGGGGAATCAGCCTCCCTGACCTCAAGCTATACTACAGAACAGTAGTGATAAAAACTGCATGGTATTGGTACAGTGGCAGGCAGGTAGATCAATGGAATAGAACTGAAGACCCAGAAATGTACCCACACACTTATGGTCACTTGATCTTTGACAAAGGAGCTAAAACCATCCTGTGGAAAAAAGACCGCATCTTCAACAAATGGTACTGGTTCAACTGGCGGTCTACATGTAGAAGATTGCAATTTGATCCATTCCTATCTCACTGTACAAAGCTCAAGTCCATGTGGATCAAGGACCTCCACATAAAACCAGATACACTGAATCTAATAGAAGAGAAAGTGGGGAAAAGTCTCGAACACATGAGCACAGGGGAATAGTTTCTCAAAAGAAAACCAATGGCATGTGCTCTAAGATTAAAAATTGACAAATGGGACCTCATAAAATTACAAAGCTTCTGTATGGCAAAGGACACTGTAAATAGGATAAAAAGGCAACCTACAAATGGGGAAAAGATCTTTACCAATCCTTTGTCCAATAGAGGGCTAATATCCAATATATACAAAGAACTCAAGAAGCTAGACTCCAGAGATACAAATAACCCTATCAAAAAATGGGGAACAGAGCTAAACAGAGAATTCTCAACTGAGGAAACTCGAATGTCTGAGAAGCACCTAAAGAAATGTTCAACATCCTTAGCCATCAGGGAAATGAAAATCAAAACAACCCTGAGATTCCAGCTCACACCAGTCAGAATGGCTAAGATCAGAAACTCAGGTGACAACAGATGTTGATGAGGAAGTGGAGAAAAAGGAACACTCTTCCATTGCTGGTGGGAATGCAAGCTGATACAACCACTCTGGAAATCAGTTTGGTGGACCCTCAGAAAAATGAACATAATGCTACCTGAGGACCCAGCTATTCCACTCCTGGGCATATACCCAGAAGATGCTCCAAAATGTAATAAAATCACATGTTCCCCTATGTTCATAGCAGCCATATTCATAATAGGTTCTCTGCTAGTTAGCCAGATTTGAGTTGACTATAGCAACTTACAAGACGTCTTTGTCTTGGATTTCACACCAATGATTGATTTCTGGAAAAAATGTAGAACCTCTCAGAATGATAAAATTCACCACTTATGGTAATGCTCAAATCTTCCTCAAAGCGATTGAGTTCAAAGTAGCCAGAAATACCATTACTTACAAGGTAATACTAGAAAAAAAAAAATCCAAAACTGATCTAGTGTGTCTCGAGTAGCACCTATTAAACAACAACAACACACAACAAAAAAATAAAACCAGAAAACAAACAACCCCAAAAGCAAAGCAAAACAAAACAAAACAAGAACAAAAACAAAAACAAAGGTAATACAATAAACAACATTATGCAGACACCATCAACCAAATAAAATTTATAAAATACTCTGCTGAAAACTATGAATAATTTCATTTGATGGAGAGAAAGAAAGACAGGAAGAAAGAAAGAAAGAAAGATAATGAATGAAAGGTGCGGTTACAAATAAAATAGATGAGATGGCATATCAATCTATTAAAATTGGTAGATATTATGGCAATCTTGTACAATAAACTAACAGTTAAAATTGTATACAGAAATTAAGGAAATTTAAACTCCTGGTGGTTGTACTTTTTTTATTTAGGTGAGCTAATGATATAGGAATAGTATTATATATAACTTAATTTCTTTTACTAATTTACTAATTTAGTAAGTCTCATATTAAATGAGATAAAGAAAGGATCTCTATGGATTGTCACCAAAGAATTAATGATGATGATTCTTTTAGAGCCAGAATATATATATATAACTTAAAACATCCTATCGATTCTGTCAAGATTTCTTAAATCATACTATGTGAAGGAAAATGTAGAAAGTTTGAAAATATGCTAGACTGCTATTCAAACTTCATCTGTTACTCACATCTTCTTAACATTTATATATTTCGCACAACCATATTGAACTTGACAAGGATGACATATTTTTCACTGTTCAATACTTTTACCAATCATTTATTTCTTCCTGCATTCAAAGAGCATGATTATGCAGAATTTTTAACTGGTACTGATATTAGCATGATATTCTAGTCAGGTTATAATGGTCATATTATATAATGTGAAGAATTCTACTTAATAATTTATTTTGTTCAATTTTATAAGTAGAGAGAAAAATATTTATAGCTAATGTTGAACATTTACCTTCAGCTGAATTATCATCACTCCCATGAAAATGTAAAACAGCTCTGCCCTCATTCAAAATAAATAATTTTATATGAAGAAAAGATTCTTTTTGAGAAAAATATTCATACATCTCTTTTATGTGAGGTAATACTGCATATGCATGGTTATGGTTTTATGTAGTATGCAAATAAATACATAGATTTAGCACAATGCAAAAAAAATCAAAGTATAATATTTACTTCTGTGCTAGATGTAATTACCTTGTCTTTCTGGAAGTCAAAATGGAAAAATATGTTTTTGTTTTTTTAAGATTTTTAAATTTCTTTGATACTTTATTTACATTTCAAGTGTTTCCCCTTTTCCAGGTCTCCCCTTTGGAAACCCCCTATCCCCTTCCTCTCCCCGCCTGTGTGAGTGTATTCTCCCACCCACCCAAGCATCCACCCATTTCTGCCTTGTGGCATACAAATTTTTTCTGAAGGAACACTCCAAATGAGAGGTTAATTAGATTTCAAAATTTCATTCAGACACTACAAATAGCATCCTAATTTGATGTTTAGATGAGTTTTAAATCTACTCACCATGTAGATAGTTCTTTAAATAATACTTAGGGTATCTGACTCTAAAGATGCACCTAAGACATCAGAACACTGGTGTCTGAACTGTGTACAAATGTGAATGTCACTATAGATTATATATATATATATATATATATATATATATATATATATATATATTATTGTGCTATATGACACAACTGAATTTGAGAAATAGATGGGCTGATGGAATCACACAGGTCCTTTAAACTGGGATTTAGAGGTCAGACTCAAAATGATGTGGAGATTTGGATAGTGATGGAAGAGTCTAGTTTTATGGGTGGTGAATACTACACCCTACAGTGTGTAACATAGTCTCTAGGATCTCAGAATGAGCACAGGAAGCTGCTAAAAACTTTACCCAGAAGGAAGTATATTTCATTGCACTGAGCACACATCTGAAAGATATCTCCTTGAAAGAATAGGAAGTGAACATCTTGGTTTTCACCTCCTGAAGATCCAAGATGAAGCCCTGCCACACATGCAACTGTAAAGTAATGAAAGTGCAGTGATTTAAGAAAGTCATTCTGTGTAAATTAGAAAACAAATATAGCATGTACAACATAAAGATAAAGACAGATTAAGGCACCAAAGAATGGCAATCAAAACCAGTTATTTTGTATAATTAGTATATGCTAATAATTAAAAATATAAAATCTTTGGGAAGAAAAAAGAAGTATAATTCAGGAAATTATACAGCTGTATATTCTGAAATAAATGAGAATGTTATAATCAAACATGCTTTCCATGCATGAAATGGTGAGGATGAATATTTGGTAATGCAACAACCACAACAATTCTAATTGTCCAGGTAACACAATGAGGATTTCCTAGCCTCTTAGGGGCTCACTTTCTAACATGTTGCTGTGGGTCACATTTTGTTTAAACTGTGCTATATTGCTTCATAGGAATCTGAAGGTTTGGCTTTCCTTTCTTTGATTGAGTTTAGTAACTGTGTGCTTGAGATTTAGGGAAAGGTGAGTTCTTCAGAGGCCTCAGATTTCTACAAGTAAGATATTACTTTGGCTTTAGCTTCATCTTCTAAATGTCAAGTGAATGGGACAGAACTCTCATGATTAGTTCCATCTTTGGGTTATATCTCTTAAGTTTCAAAGCAAACATAAAAATTTGCTTAAGGAATGTGCTGCCAAGAAATTTTTAGATGGAAAGATGTGCTTAGCTTTATAAACTATCCATTTAGACAAGGAATTATTTATTAAAAAATATAGTATGTATTTAATTAGTTGTGTGTGTGTATGTGTGTGTGTGTGTGTGTGTGTGTGTGTGTGTGTGTGTGTGTGTGTAGGAGCATGTTTGCACATGTAGAGTTCGTTCTCTTATACTATGTGAGTTCTGGAGATGGAAGTCTGTTCATCATCAATATTGGTGATAAACATTATTCCTGCTGAGAAATCTCATGGTGCTAGTTTGTTTTTGTCAGAACAATTTATTTCCTGGAACATGGATAATCCCATTTCCACATTGGATTGAGAGTTTTCATATAAGGATATGATATGAGTTTTCCTCAGATGCTGAAATTAATTTTCACTAAAGCTGTATTGAGATACATATTTAGACATTCTATTTCTCATATTTATTTTTTTCTACTTTGAGTGTGAAGTATTCATTTGTCCAAAGAGTTTTCTATGCCAATCCTGATTTAAATCAAAATATGTTTATAATGTATTCATGGACCAAAATATAAACATTTCATTGTATCCATTCCCTCTCCTTCCCTTGCTATTTATCTGTTATTTCATATGTAGAGATATATATGTGCCAAATGGAGGAAGTTGTACTGAGCCCTCAATCAAGTCATTAATTTTTATTTTCATAATTGTTCTAATTCCAGTTGTATTACAAACCTCATTTTGTTTTTTAAATTTGTCACTTACATTTATAGAGTTAAAACTATATCTTACTTTCATTAAATATGTTTTATCTGTGTCCAAATCTCTACCAGAGACATATGGCTGATTATAAGATATGCTTTTATATGATGATAATACTAGCTTGTGATCTAAAAATACATTAGCAAATGTGTCCTTTGGCCTTTAAACCTGTCTCTAAAGTTTCCTATCATCATAGCCTAAGCAAATCAACCTAAACTCAATGTCTTAATCTATATATTTTCTACTTTAGAGGCAATTTTATGGAATTAATAGTATGTGAATCATTTCAAGATTCACACATGAAAACCCCTCTCTTAATGTGAAGGCTTGGTTTAATTATACCATAAGGGACATTTGAGTGTGTAATGTAAAGAATATATATTTATAGTTCTTCTATTTTAATGCTGGTTATTTTAGCTGAAGAAGTTATTTTTAACACTGAGGTTGCCTGGTACTTTCCTGTTAATGTGTTTCAAGATATAGCTTATTATAGCAGTCAAACTGAAAGGTCAAAATTCTTCACACATAAAAGGAATACATAAGTTTTCAAACCTTTCTATCACATATTACATGTAACTAGTTTATTGCACCTTCTTAACCCATGAATGAAGAGATTGATTTCAGTGCAGAGTATTACATGAATCTGCTTGTCTGTAATAATCTTATATGTGACCTTAAATCTTCATTAAGAAATGGTGTTTTGTAAGTGGTGTTATATTCCTATTTTTTCTACTTTACTTCACTGTCTTTTTTATTAATATGGTGTGCTAGCTAGTTTTATTTCTATTTAACATAAACTAGGGTCATCTGGAAAGACAGAATCTTACTTAAATCTGTCTCCATAGGACTGACCTATAGACAAATCTGTAAGGCATTTACTTGATTGGGTGGGAAATCCTGGTCCATTGTGGGCATTCTCATCTCTTAGCAGGTGGTCCTGGGTAAGCAAGTAAACAAAGTGAGCAAGACAGAAGGAACAAAGTCATCAAGCAGTATTCCTCTATGAAGTCTACTTCAATTCCTTTTTACAGGCTCCTACCTTGAGTTCTTGCTCTGACTTTCCTCAATGATGGACTTGGATGTGAAAATGTAAACAAAATAAACCTTTCCTTCCCAATTTGCTTTTTAATTATATATTCTTTCTTTTTGTTTTTATCATAGAAGCAGAAACCCTATCTGAGACATATGATTTAAATTATGTTTCCCACCTAATCTACATGTAAAAATACATATTTTAAATAAGAACTGTTAATACATTAGAGACATTTTTAAAAAATCAACTTCATTTTCTATGGCAGTTCTATCTTTGCAGACAATCAGAAACAAATCTTATATACGCACACACACCATGATGACGACGATCACCACCACCAACAAAAATAAATGAGCTTTTTTCTTCTTAGAAATATTTGTGTTACTATATTAACTGCATATATGTGCATCGTATGTGTGTGTGTGTGTGTGTGTGTGTGTGTGTGTGTTGCTCATGAAAATATAAAGATGCTGTCATATCTCCTGAAACTTGAGTTAGAGGTAATTGTGAGAACCAAGAGCAGGTGTTCTTAACCTCTGAACCTTCTCCCCAGGCCCAACATACAGTTAGCTTTATAGGAATAGTTTGGTCAGAATGTTACATGGTCACAAAGACAGAAAACTGCAGTCCTTTGTTTGCTAGAATTTCAAGTACGCAATGACATCTGAATTAGAATTCAAAGCAGAATTTACTTAGGTACCACATTGCAGAATTTAACCTTATTGCACTCATTTTTAGAGGAATTTTACCCACTAACCTGAATGTGGAGGATTCCATCCTACTCAACCATCTCCTCTACTTTCCCATCTTTACATTTACATCTAGTGGATGAGTCTAGACATTCACATGGCTGAGTATATTATAGTAAAACAATCATAAATATTTTCTCTCCATGTGAATTTTCATTCCCATATCCTACTTCACTACATATCCTGCCTTCTAGAATGAATTCTGAAATGTTAACTTCTTGGTCCCAGAAACTCTTGCTGTTATTATGTGCATAATATAACCATGTCAGGTCCAAAGGAAAACTATGAGGGAGTAAAAAGGTATATTTATGTTTTGATTGTGAGCCTAACCTTTGATGGTTTAGCTATCTCTTCATCTTGAAAGAAAATATATTTACAATCCCTAAGTAAAAATCCACAAGTGAAAACAAAACTGTTAGCTGGAGAATGATTCAGTGGGTACAGCCATATGTCTCTAAGATTGACAAATTTAGTTTAATCCACAGATTATGGTGAAAGAAGAAAATCAACTTCCATGTGTACTCTGACCTCTATAAGTTTTACACAGATACATATTCATACACATACTCATGCTAATAAGAGTAAATGAAGAGTAAATTTAAAAAAAACACCCACAATCATTTATCTACATGTTATAGGTTATGTAGAGATGTGACATATATTTGTATTCATTGTATTGATTATAACTATCAAGAGATGATCCTGAAAATGAAAAATATATATTTTTTTGTATTGAAGAAACTTTTAGCAAGAGCTAAATAGTAAGTAGCAGGATGTGATTATAAACCATTCCCCAAAGCCTTTCTCTTCAGACTACTTCATAACTATGGGCTAGGTGACAAAACTATGCTTCACACTAAAAGGCAGAGTATTGCTAGATCTCTACAACGTTGTAACAACTTAATAAATAATTTTGTGATTCTGATAACAGAATGTCTTTCTAAGTGCATTTTGAATCAGTCACTTTAGCATATAGTATTTAGAAAATTTAATAAGTAGCTAATACTTTTAAAAAGCATTTTGCTGCTAAATGTGTACATATTCTCAAGAATAACACATATTATTTTTAGTGTCTTTGCTTTGATGGGGCACTAACAGTGGTATCAGAAAAGATTGACTACTACAAATAATTCACAGCACTAAAGCAATATGGCATATTAATCTAGAGTTTACTGCAGGAAAAGCATTAAGGTTAGGTCGTACATCATAGGTAAAGTTTAGCTTACACTAAGGACAGTTCAAAAGAGAAAGGACTCCAGTACCTATTTTTCTTTTAGTTATATTTACAGCAAGCAGTCTCAGCTAGGGCTTCTCATGGACTGCTGGTGACATAGGCCATTTCTTGCTATCTAACTAGCTCTACTATCAGAGCCCTCTGGAGGTGCCTCTTTGCGCAAATGTGGAGGACTGTCTGTCTAAAACAAGGGCAAACCATTAATCTTTATGGAATGAATAACTGATGCAGACAATTTAGTACAAACAAACCCCAAGCTCCCTTTGTACTTATGCTTAAAAACCAACACTGTCAATCAATGTATTTCATACTTTAGCCATTGGTCAGTATTGAGCAGGTACATTTCTTATTTAAGCAGAATATCTGGGACATTTCAACTCTACTGGAATGAACCTTCATATCACAAGTGACAGAAAAACAAAAGATAAATGTTATTTAGGACATTTATTTTTCTTTTTAAAAAAGTGTTTATTTTATTTAACTGAATTTCAAATATCCTACTTCACAGTCTCCCCTCTGCCAACCCCTCATCCCATCCATCTAAGATGCTGCTCCTTCACCCACCTACCAAATCCTGCCTCATTCCTTGAGCAAACCCCTACCCCTACGCTGGGGCAACAATCCTCCACAGGACCGGGTCCTCCTCTCCTTAATGCCATATAAGGGAATCCTCTATGACAAATATAGCTGAAACCATAGACCCGTTCATGTATACTCTTTGACTCTTTGGTTGGTAGTTTAGTCCCTGGGAGCCCTGACAGGGGAGTTAAATTAGTTGATAATGTTATTCTTTCTATGGAGTTGCAGCTCCTTTCAGCACCTTCAGTCCTACTAACTCTTCCATTGGGGTCCCTGGGCTCACTGCAATGCTTGGCTGTAAGTATCTGCATCTGTCTTACTGAGCTGCTGGAAAAGTCTATCACAGGACAGGCACACTAGGCTCCTGTATGTTAATAATTCTTGGCATCAGCAATAGTGTCCTGGTTTGGTGTCTGCAGATGGGATGGATCCCTAGGTGGGGCAGTCGCTGGATGGCCTTTCCTTCAATCTCTGCTCCACTTTTTGTTCCTCTATTTCCTTTATTACTATTTTTTTATTTTTCATATTTTATTAACATTTCAAATATTTCCCCCTTTCCAGCTCTCCCCTTTGGAACCTCTCCATTTCCTCCCCCTCTCCCTGTCACTATGGGGGTTTTTTCCCACCCACTCACCCACCCACTCCCGTTTTCCCTCCTCGGCATTCTCCTATACTGGGGGACCTAACACTCTCAGGCCCAAGGGCCACTCCTACCCCTGATGGCTAACAATACCCTCCTCTGCTGCATATGTGGCCAGTACCATGGGTTCCATGTGTATTCTTTGGTTGGTGGTTTAGTCTCCAGGAGTATCGGGGGGATCAGGCCAGTTGCCACTGTTGCTACCTCCCTGGGGATGCAAACTCCCTCAGCTCCGACAATCCCTTCTGCAAGTCCTCCATCTGGGACCTCACACTCAACCTTACTGTTGCTGTAAAGTGACTCTTCGGTATTTCGAACTTTTGGGCTAATAACCACTTAACAGTGAGTACATACCATGTTAGAAAATGTTCATTCTTTTGTGACTGCGTTACCTCGCTCAGGGTGATATTTTCAAGTTCCATCCATTTGCCTAAGAATTTCATGAAGTCATTGTTTTTAATAGCTGAGTAGTATTCCATTGTGTAAATGTACCACGTTTTCCGTATCCATTCCTCTGTTTAGGGACATCTGGGTTGTTTCCAGCTTCTGGCTATTATAAATATGGCTGCTATGAACATAGTGGAACATGTGTCTTTATTACATGTTGGAGCATCTTCTGGGTATATGCCCAGGAGTGGAATAGTTGGGTCCTCAGGTAGTATTATTTTCATTTTTCTGAGGGTCTGCCAAACTGATTTCCAGAGAGGTTATATGCTGAAAGTGTTTATCAGCTGTAACAGATCTCTGGTGGAGTTTTACGGGTCACTTAAGCATACCATCATATCATCTGCAAATAGTGATATTTTGATTCCTTCCTTTCCAATTTGTATCCCTTTGACCTCCTTTTGTTGTCTGATTGCATTAGCTAGAACTTCAAGTACTATATTGAATAGATAGGGAGAGAGAGGGTAGCCTTGCCTAGTCCCTGATTTTAGTGTGATTGGTTCCAGTTTCTCTCCATTTAGTTTGATGTTGGCCACGGTTTTACTATATATTGCTTTTACTATGTTTTGGTATGCTCCTTGAATTCCTGATCTTTGCAAGACTTTTATCATGAAGGGATGTTGAACTTTGTCAAATGCTTTTTCAGCATCTAACAAAATGACCATGAGTTTTTTTTCTTTGAGTTTGTTTATGTAGTGAATTACATTGATGGACTTCCAGGTATTGAACCATCCCTGCCTCCCTGAGATGAAGCCTACTTGATCATGGTGAATGATTGCTGTGATGTGTTCTTGGATTCGGTTTGCAAGAATTTTATTGAGTATTTTTGCATCAATATTCATAAGGGAAATTGGTCTGAAGTTTTCTTTTATTGTTGGGTCTTTGTGGGGTTTTGGTATTAGTGTAACTGTGGCCTCATAGAATGAATTGGGTAGTGTTCCTTCAGTTTCTATTTGGTGGAATAGATTGAAGAGTATTGGTATTAGGTCTTCTTTGAAGGTCTGATAGAATTCTTCACTGAACCCATCTGGTCCTGGGATTTTTTTGGTTGGGAGACTTTTAATGACTGCTTCTATTTCTTTAGGGATTATGGGACTGTTTAGATGATTTATCTGATCCTGATTTAACTTTGGTAATTGGTATTTGCCTACAAACGTGTCCATTTCCTCCAGATTTTCCAATTTTGTTGCCTATAGGCTTTTGTAGTAGGATCTGATGATTTTTTAATTTTTTTTTAATTTCCTCAGAATCTGTTGTTATATCTTCCTTTTCGTTTCTAATTTTGTTAATTTGCATACTGTCTGTGCCCTCTGGTTAGTCTGGCTATGGGTTTATCTATCTTGTTGATTTTTTCAAAGAACCAACTCCTGGTTTTGTTGATTCTTTGTATAGTGTTTTTAGTTTCTACTTGGTTGGTTTCAGCCCTTAATTTGATTATTTCTTGCCTTCTACTCCTCTTGGGTGTATTGGCTTCTTTTTGTTCTATCACCTTCAGGTGTGCTGTTAAGTTGCTAGTATATGCTTTCTCCAGTTTCTTTTTGGAAGCATTCAGAGCTATGAGTTTTCCTCTTAACACTGCTTTCATTGTGTCCCATGGGTTTGGACATCTTGTACTTTCATTTTCATTAAATTTAATTCTGGATTAACAATTTTAAGATGGGTGGGTGGCCGCACCCCTCAACTAGGGACCATGCCTATCTACTGGAGGTGGTATCTTTTGGTTTTTCTCCCCTCTGGTGGGTATTTCAAGTAATATCATCCCCTTTGGGTTCTGAGACCCTCTCTTCCTTGGCATCTGGGAATTTCTAGTTCTTTCTCCATTCCCTAGTCCCTGCTGATACATATTTCTATTCATTTTTCTGACTCTCTATACTTTTCTCCTGTCCCTTCCAATATCTGATTCTGCCCTCCTTTTTTCCTCCACCTCCTCTCTCCCTCACAGGTCCCTTTCTCTCTCTATGCCCCATGATTATTTTGATCCTCCTTCTAAGAGGGTTTGAAGCATCCACATTTTGGTCTTCCTTTTTGTTAAGCTTCTCTGAGTTGTATCATAAGTATTCTGATCTTTTGGACAAATATCTATTTATTAGTGAGTATATACCATGTGTGTCATTTTGGATCTGGGTTAACTCACTTAGAAAGATACTTCCTAGTTCCATCTATCTGCCTGTAAATTTCATGAAGTCATGGTTTTTAATAGCTAAATTGTACTCCATTTGTAACAGTACCACATTTTCTGTATCCATTCTTCAGTTGAGGGACATCTGGGTTGTTTCCAGCTTCTTCTGTCTCTTACAAATAAGGCCACTATGAACTTAATGGAGCATGTCTCCTTGTTATATATTGGAGCATCTTTTTCAGAATATTACCAGTAGTGATATAGCTGGGTCCACAGGAAGAACTATTTCCAATTTTCTGAGGAACTGCCAGATTGATTTCCAAAGTGGTTGTACCCACCAGCAAAGGAGAAGTGTTCCTCTTTCTCCACATTCTTTCCAATGTGTGCTGTCACCTGAGCTTTTGATCTTAGTCACTGTGATTGGTGTGAGGTGGAATCTCAGTGCCATTTTGATTTGCATTTGCCTGATGACTAAGGATGTTGTACATTTCTTTAGGTACTTCTTGACCATGTGAGAGTCCTCAGTTGAGAATTATTTGTTTAGCTCTGTATCCCATTTTTAAAATGGATCATTTGGTTTTCTGGAGTCTACCTTCCTCAATTTTTTGTATATTTTGAATATTAACCCTCTATTAGGTGTAGGATAGGTAAAAATCTTTCCCTAATCTGTAAGTTGCCATTTTGTCCTGTTGACAGTGTCCTTTGATTTCAGAAGCTTTTCAGTTTTATGTGATCTCATTTGTCAATTGTTGATGTTAGAATCTGAGCCGCTGGTATTCTGTTTAGGAAATTTTCCCCTGTGCTAATTGATGTGTTTGAGGTTCTTTCCCAGTTTCTCTTCTATTAGATTCAGCATATCTGGTGTTATGTGGAGGTCCTCGATCATTGTCTAATTGAGTCTTGTACAAGGAGATAAAAATGGATCTATTTGCATTCTTCTACATACAAACTGCCAGTTGATCCAGCATGATATGTTGAAAATGCTTTCCTTTTCCCACTGAATGGTTTTGAATTCATCTTCCAAGATCAATGGACTATAGGTGTGTGGGTTTATTTTTGGGTCTTCAATTATATTGATCAATCTGTCTGTCTCTGTACCAATACCATGCAGTTGTTTATCGCTATTGCTCTGTAGTATAGCTTAAGGTCATGGATGGTAATTTCCCCAGAAGTTCCTTTATTGAGAAGAATTGTTTTCTCTACTGTTGGTGGTTTTTTTCCACATGAAGTTGAGAATTGCTCTTTCTATCTCTGTAAAAAATTGAGTTGGAATTTTAATGGAGATTGCATTGAATCTGTAGATTGCTTTTGTCAAGACGGCCATTCTTTGTTAATCTCATGGATCTATGAGTATGGAAGATCTTTCTGTATTCTGAGTTCTTCTTCAAGTTCTCTCTTCAGAGACTTGAAGTTCTTATCATACAGATTGTTCACTTGCTTGGTTAGAGTTACACCAAGGTATTTTATATCATATTCTGATTATTGTGAGATATCGTTTTTCTGTAATTTCTTTATAAATCAGTTTATCCTTTGTGTAGAGGAAGGCTACTGATTTGTTTGAGTTAATTTTATACCCAGTCACTTTGCTGAAGTTTTTTTATCAGCTGTAGGAGTTGTCTGGTAGAAATTTTAGAGTCGCTTGCATACATTATTATATCATCTGTAAATAGTGATATCTTTACTTCTTCCTTTCCAATTTGTTTCCCTTTCACCTCCTTTTGTTGTCTAATTTCTGTGGGTATAACTTTCAGTTCAATATTGAATAAATATGGAGAGATTTGTCAGCCTTGCCTTATTCCAGATTTTAGTGGGATTGCTTCGAATTTCTCTCCACTTAAATTGATTCTAGCTATTGGTTTGCTGTATATTGCTTTTATTATGTATGGATGTGTGCCTTCAATTCCTGATTTTTCCAAGAGTTTTAACATAAGGGGCTGTTGTATTTTGTCAAAGGCTTGTCAACATCTAATGAGATTATCTTGTTTATTTTTTTAATTTTTATTTTGAGTTTGTTTATATAGTGAACTATGTTGATGTATTTCTGTATGTTGAACAATCCCTGCATACCTGGGATGAAGTGTTCTTGATCATGCCGAATGATCATTTTGACGTGTTCTTGGATTCTGTTTCTGAGAATGTTATTGAGTATTTTTTCATTGTTATTCATAA
Organism: Rhynchomys soricoides; assembly: GCA_019843965.1. Taxonomy (NCBI): domain Eukaryota; kingdom Metazoa; phylum Chordata; class Mammalia; order Rodentia; family Muridae; genus Rhynchomys; species Rhynchomys soricoides. Next base: position 361,263 of record JADRCH010007186.1, read on the forward strand.
GAGAATTTGGTCTGAAGTTCTCTTTCTTTGATGGGTCTTTGTGTGGTTTAGGTATCAGCATAACTGTGGTTCATAGAATGAATTAGGTAGTGTTCTTTCTGTTTCTATTTTGTGCAATAGTTTGAAAAGTATTGGTATTAGGTCTTCTTTGAAGGTGTGATAGAATTCTGCACTAAAAACCTCTGGCCCTGGGATTATTTTTGTTTGTTTTTAGGTTGGAAGACTTTTAACTACTGCTTTTATTTCCTTAAGGGTTATGTGATGGTTTAGATGGTTTAACTGATGTTGATTTAATGTTGGTCCCTGGTAAATGTCTAGAAAATCATCCATTTCTATAGATTTTTCAAGTTCTGCTGACTATAGGCTTTTGAAATAGGATCAGATTATTTTTTGAATTTCCTCAGATTTTGTTGTTATGTCCCCCTTTTCATTCCCGATTTTGTTAATTTGGATACTATCTCTAGTTAATATGACTAAGGGTCTATCTAGCTTATTGATTTTTCTCAATGAAACAGCTCCTAGTGTTGTTGATTCTCTGTATAGTTCTTTTTGTTTCTACTTGGTTGATTTCAGCCTTGAGTTTGATTATTTCCTGCCATCTATTCCTCTTGGGTGTATTCGTTTCTTTTGGTTCTAGAGATTTCAGATGTGCTGTCAAGCTGCTAATGTAGGATCTCCCCAATTTCTTTAGAAGGCACTCAGAGCTCTAAGGATTCCTCTAAGTACTTTTTTCATTGTGTCCCATTAATTTGGGTACGATGTGCCTTCATTTTCATGAACTTATAGAAAGTCTTTAATTTCTTTCTTTATTGCTTCACTGGCCAAGTTATTATTGAGTAGAGAGTTGTTCAGTTTCCATGGATATATGGGCTTTCTGTTGTTTTTGAAGACCAGTCTTATTTCATGAAGATCTAATAGAATGCATGGGATTAATTCAATCTTCTTGTATCTGTTGAAGCTTGTTTTGTGACTCATTATATGGTCAGTTTTGTAGAATGTACCACAAGGTACTGAAAAGAATGTATATTCTTTTTATTTAGGATGAAATGTTCTATAGATATCTGTTAAATCCATTTGGTTCATAACTTCAGTTAATTTCACTGTGTCTGTGTTTAGTTTCTGTTTACATGATCTGTCCATTGGTGAGAGTGAGGTGTTGAAGTCTCCCATTCTTCTTGTGTGAGGTTCAATGTGTCCTTTGACCGTTAGTAATGTTTCTTTTATAAGTGTGTGTGCCCTTGTATTTGGGTCATAGATCTTCAGAATTGAGAGTGTGTTTTTTGTTGGATTTTCTTTTTTATGTGTATGAAGTATCCTTCCCTATTTTTTGATAACTTTTTATTGAAAGTCTGTTTTATTCCATGTAAGAATGGCTACTCCAGCTTGTTTCTTGGGACCATTTGCTTGGAAAATTTTTCCAGTCTTTTACTTGGAGGTAGTGCCTGCCTTTGTCACTGAGGTGTTTTTCTTGTATGCAACAAAAAGCTGGGCCCTGTTTACTTATCCAGTCTGTTAGCCTAATTCATTTTATTGGGTAATTGATTTCATTGATATTGAGAGATATTAAAGACTAATGATTGTTGGTTCCTGTTATTTTTGTTGTTAGAGGTAGAATAGTATTTGTATGGTTCTCTTCTTTAGGTTTTGTTGTGAGAAGATTAATTTCTTGCATTTTCTTGGGTGTAGTCTCCCTTCTTGTGTTGGAGTTGTCCTTCTATTATCCTCACTATGTCTGGATTGGTGGAAAGTCATTGCCTAAATTTTTTTTTTATTGTAGAATATCTTGGTTTCTACAGCTTTGGTAATTGAGAGTTTTGCTGGGTATATTAGCCTGGGTTGGCATTTTTGTTCTCTTAAGGTCTGTTTGACATCTACCCAAGGTCTTCTGGCTTTTAGAGTCTCTGTTGAGAAGTCTGGTGTAAATCTGATAGTTCTGCCTTTATATGTTTTTCCTGCCTTTATGTTTTTCCTCTTACAGATTTCAGTATTTTTTTCTTTGTTCCTGTGCACTTGGTGTTTTGATTAATATATGACAGGAGGAATTTCTTTTTTAGTCCAATCTATTTGGAGTTCTATAGGCTTCCTTTATGTTTATGTATATCTCTATCTTAAGGTTAGGGAAGTTTTCTTCTAAGATTTTGTTGAAGATGTTTCTGGCCCTTTGAACTAGGATTCTTCACTCTCTTCTATATCTATTATTCTTAGGTGTGGTGTTTTCATTGTGTCCTGAATTTACTGGATGTTTGGTGTTAAGACCTTTTTGCATTTTGTATTTTCTTTGACAGTATCTTCTGTACCTGAGATTCTCTCTTCTATCTCTTATATTCTGTTAGTGATGCTTGCATCTGTGACTCCAGATCTCATTCCTAGGTTTTCCATCTCCAGGGTTTTCTTATTGTTTCTATTTGCATTTTTAGATCCTGGACAGTTTTGCTCAATTCCTTCACCAGTTTGATAATGTTTTCCTATATTTCTTTAAGAGATTTATGTGTTCCCTCTTTAAGGGATTCTACCTGTTTACCTGTATTCTCCTGTATTTCTTTAACATGGGTTATTTTTTTCCTTAAAGTCCATTATCATCTTCATGAGATGGGATTTTAGATCAAAATCTTGCTTTTCTGGTGTGTTAGGGTATCCAGGGCTTGCTATCATGGAAGAACTGGGTTCTGATGTTGAACGTGGCATTGATTTCTGATACTTATGTTCTTGTGTTTGCCTCTTACCATCTGGTTATCTCTGGTGTTAACTGGCCTTGCTGTTTCTTACTGGAGCCTGTCCCAGCTTTGATCCTGGTTATGTTGGGCTTCCTTGGGTCAGGCTGTCCCAGGGTGTGTGAATTGAAAGCAACAATTATTTTTCTTGAAAAAATATGTATCTATCAATAACTTCTCAGGCAATGTTACATTATTTTTTTCTGAAACCAATGAAATATTATTGAGAAAAAAGCCTGTTAAATGTGAATTGGTATTTTTTCCTACTGCTTCATATATTGTGGATTTTCTTTACATATATGGGCTTTATGTCCACTTTATATGTTATATTATTGAAGTTTACTTCAAAAAGTTTTCTTTTGTATGCAAGTTGGATTATCATATATTGTAAATTAATTCTCTTGTGATATGTTTCTTCTATAACAGTATATTAACAAAATGTTGCTTCTCATAGATAAGTACATGACAAAGGGATATTTGTTTTCCTAATCATTTAGGATAATTATGAATACTCTTTAATAGTATTCTGTAACTTCACACATATACAATTCTATAAATAATGCCTTGTGTGATGTGAATATCTATTAATGGATTTTTTCAGTCTGTTCTGTTAAGATGAATTAATATGTCTGGACATTTTGAGGATCTTTTGCATACATGCTATTTTGAATTAGGAAATTTTTGGTTCAATGACACTTCAATATATAATGTGAAACTATTTTCATGAATAACACCATTGTTCTCATCAGAAAACTCTTCAAGTATCAAGATACACTCAAGTTTTTTAAAGCATTTGCAAGATTTTCAAAGTTTATATGTTTGCACGAAATCTCATTTTCCCATTGGCTAAAGATGTTTTTGGCTGTTTTGCTTAAAGTGTCAAAACAGTGCCTTTGATCACGTTGAGAAAATTCTTCTAAATACCCAAGTCTGAATGACAATTACCTATCTGGAAGTACTTCTTTCAAGTGAAAATAATATTTTCCCCACACCTTCACAAAAATGCTCAAACTCTAGTTCACCAAAATCTGCATAAATGATTTTTGTGGGATAACCACTGTAGTTCAGTATAAAGTATAATGCATCATATTTACCATTTCAACACAGAAAATTCTAAAACTTATTGAAATAAGATTTTTAATTAAGATTTTATTGTTTTTCTCAGGACACTTTTAAGTAAAACTATCATGTCAGTGTGTTTGTGTGTGTGTGTATTACTGGAGAGGAAACCTGGGGCTTCATAGATCCTAGTATCATGCTCTTCCTTCTTATCCATGCCTATTCACCCAAGAAAGCAATGACTAAACAGAGTATGATTTTACCAAAGTCTACCTTCATGATACTAATTACTTAAGAAAAGCATAAGTAAGCCATTAATTACAGGTCTGTGGATGACTTCAAAACATCCACATCACCTTACCTCAAAATCTCACCCCATCATAGATGTGACCCCATTGAAACAATAGTATGCTTCCCTGATATTCATTCATCTGTTTCCTGTCTTCCAAGATCTCTTGCACCTGGGGAAGGGAATGCTATTTTGAATCCCATGTGACAATCTTCTGACTCTTCCTAGGGAATATCAATATGACCATTGCCATTGTCATAAACCTGGCTACCATTATAGCTCTGATGCCAAGGCTTTGGCAAAAAGTCCATGATGGCCTCTTGTTATTCCCAGAGGAAAATTGGATCTATATGATACTTCATCCAAAACGTATTAAATCTTTGTCAGGGGAGTAGGTTCAAGGGATGCTAAGGTGCTATCATAAGTTTCATACTATGTGATTTAGTTCAACATAGCATAGAGGATCCAGGTGCTGCTTAAAGATTGCTGTTAAGTCACCACACAGACTGTTTCTGGTCCAAGGAGTCTTTCCCAGGGAGAGCTGGGAAGTGTGAAATGATCTATTCAGCTGTGAAATTTGGCCTAAAATTGCAAGCCTATTTTATAACAACTATTATTCCACTTGAAACATCAATGCAAATGATAGCCAGTGGAAAACAAGATTTATATATAATTTAGCATTCAACTGAACACCTGGAATGGTGCTTTGGATTCTGATGCCAAGTTTTGGCACTCCAGGCCAAAGTGGGGAAGCCAAAAGTCTAATTCTGAAGACATGCACTGAAGATTTTGTGGTCTTTTCCTTTCTCTCTTTCTCTGTCTACTTATGTATCTATCTCTTTATTTCTCTGTCTCTCTGTCTTTCTTTCTTTACCTTGTCTTCCTTTTATTGAAAATCTTCTTTTTCACATATTATATTCTAATTGTGGTTTCTCTCTTACTCGGCTTCTCCCAGTTTCTCCTCATCTTTCCTCCCATCTGAATCCGCCTCTTTTCTGTCTTTCTTATTAAACAACAATGAAGCTTCTAAGAGGTAATAATAAAATAAATAATAAAATAGAATAAAATAAAACAAAAAGCAAGATATCACAATAGTGCCACAAAGCAGAGAAAGTCCACATTCTTAATATTTAAACATAACAACAAATGATAAAATAAAATCATAGCACTTTTGAATGTATGGAATCAGGATTGAGAATTTGATATCCTCAGCTACATAGAAGGTTTGGAGTTTCCCTGGGCTATATAATACTTTGTCCCAAAAGACAAATGGTAAAAGAATAAAAATAGACTTTAGCTGATATGCATAGCAGTGGGAATATGGAACCTTAAGTGGACATATCCTGTAGTCCAGCAGGATGCCCAGAGGAATAAGGACAACAACCCAAACAAAAAAACCATAGACCCAAAATGTGTCCTGCTTACAAGGTGTGCCTGGACAAACATAGAGATAAAGGGAATGAATGGCCAACCAATGACTGGCTGAACTTGAGAACCATTCCATGGACAAGCACCCAATCACTAACACTATTAATGATATCCTGTTATGCTTGTAGACAGGAGCCTAGCATAAACTTGCTCTAAGAGTTTCTACTCAGCACCTGAATGAAACAGATGCAGAAACATCCAAACATTAGACTGAGCTATGGAAGAGCTATGGGAAGAATTTAAGGCCCTGAAGGGATAGGGACTCCACAGGAAGACCAGCAGAATCAATTACCCTGGACAGTTGGAGGTCTCAGGGACTGAGCCACAAACCAAAGAGCATACACAGGCTGGACTGTAGGCCATTGCAATATATACCAGATGTAAAGCTCAGTGTCCATGTGGGTACCCCAACAAATGGAGTGGGGGTTATACCTAAAACTGGTCCCTGTCTGTGGATACTCTTCCCCAACAGGGCACACCTACAGAGACTTGATCCTTCGAGGTCTGGGAATACCCAAGGCTCTCTCGAAGGAGAAGGGGAGTGGTGATGGTGGGGAGAAACTGTGAGGGTAGAGATTTGGAGTGGAGGCAGTCATTGTGATGAAAAATAAATAAATAAATAAATAAATAAAGGAAAAATAAAAGTAGAAATAAGTAATTATTTGATTATTAAATTAGAACTTTTAACTTCCCCATAACTGTACTAAAAATTTAGCAGAATGTGTATGTGTGTGAGTGTGTGTGTGTGTGTGTGTGTGTGTGTAATCAGATGTTTAAAGACCTTCAAAGAAAACCTGATACCAATATTCCTCAAACTATTCCTTGAAACAGAAACAGAAGGAACACTACCTAATTCATTCTATGAAGCCACAATTACTCTGATACCTAAACCACACAAGGACCCAAACAACAAAAAATGAGCTCTTCAGACCAATCTCCCTTATGAATATCAATGCAAAGATACTCAATACAAATTCAAAAGCAAATCAAACCATCATTCATCATGATCAAATAGGATTCATCCCAAGGATGCAAGGTTGGTTCAATATTAAAAAACCCATTAACGTCATAACTATAGAACAAATTCAAAGAAAAATTTACATGATCTTCTTCTTAGATGCAGAAAAAGCATTTGACAAAATACAACACCCCTTCATGTTAAAAGTATTGGAGAGAACAGGAATTCAAGGCCCATACCTAAACATAATAAAGGCAATATACAGCAAATTAACAGCCAACATCAAATTAAATGGAGAGATACTTGAAACATTCACACTAAAAATGGAGACAAGACAAGGATGCCCACTCTCCCTATACCTATTCAATATAGTACTTGAAGTGCTAGCTAGAACAATAAGACAACAAAAACAGATCAAGGGGATACAAATTGGCAAAGAAGAAATAAAGTTATCACTATTTGCAGATGGTATGATAGTATATGTAAGTGACCCCAAAAATTCTACTAGAGAACTTCTCCAGCTGATGAACAACTTCAGCAAAGTGGTTGGATATAAAATTAACTCAAATAAATCAGTATCCTTCCTTATAAAAATGATAAACAGGCTGAGAAAGAAATTAGGGAAACAACTCCTTTCATAATAGCTACAAATAATAAAAAATATCTTGGGGTAACTCTAACCAAACAAGTGAAAGATCTGTAGAATGGCAACTTCAAGTCTCTCAAGAATGAAATCTAAGATTTCAGAAAATGCAGAGATCTCCCATGCTCATGGTTTGGCCAAATTTACATAGTAAAAATGGCCATCCTACCAAAGGCAATCTACAGATTTCAATGCAATCCCCATCAAAATTCCAACAAAAATCTTCAAAGACAAGGAAAGAGCCATTCTCAAATTCATCTGGAAAGGCAAAAACCCCAGATTAGTATAGACAAAGAATTTTCAATGGAGGAATATCAAATGGCCAAGAAGCACCTAAAGAAATGTTCAACATCCTTAGTCATCAGGAAAGTGCAAATCAAAACAACCCTGAGATTCCACCTCACACTAGTCAGAATGACTAAGATGAAAAACTCAGGTGACAGCAGATGCTGGAGAGGATGTGGAGAAAGAGGAAAACTTCTCCAGTGTTGGAGGGATTTCAAGCTGGTATAACCACTCTGGAAATGAGTCTGGTGGTTCCTCAGAAAATTGGACATAGTATCAACTGAGGACTCAGCTCTACCACTCCTGGGCATATTCCCAAAAGATTATCTAACATATAACAAGGACATATGCTCCACAATGTTCACAACAGCCTTATTTATAATAGCCAGAAGCTGGAAACAATCCAGATGTCCTTCAACAGAAGATTGAATACAGAAAATGTGGTACATTTACACAATGGAATACTACTCAGCTATTAAAAATGATGAATTAATGAAATTCATAGGCAAATGGATGGAACTGGAAAATATCATCCAGAGTGAGTTAACCCATTCACAAAAGAACACACATGGTATGCTTACACTGATAAGTGGATATTAGCCCAAAATCTCAAAATAACCAAAGATGCAATTCACAGACCACATGAAGCTCAAGAAGACGAAGACCGAAGACTGTGTGTTTTGGTCCTCTGTAGAAAGGGGTACAAAATACTCACGGGAACAAATATGGAGACAATGTGTATAGCAGAGAGTGAAGGAAAGGCCATCCAGAGACTGCCCCACCTAGGGATCCTTTCTGCTTACAGTCACCAAACCCAGACACTATTGTGGATGCCAAGAAGTGCTTGCTGACAGGAAACTGATATAGCTGTCTCCCGAGAGGCTCTGCCAGAGCCTGACAAATACAGAGGCAGATGCTCACAGCCAACCACTGAACTGAGAGTGGGGTCTCCAATGGAGGAATTAGAGAAAGGACTGAAGGAACTGAAGGGATTTGCAACCCCATAGGAGGAACAACAACGTTAACCAACCACACACCCCAGAGTTCCAAGCAACTAAGCGGCCAACCAAAAAGTACACATGGAGGGACCCATGGCTCTAGTCACATATGTATCAGAGGATGGCCTTGTCTGGCATCAATTTGGAGGAGAGGCCCTTGGTCCTGTGAAGGCTAGATGGATGCCCCAGTGTAGTGGAATTCAAGGGTGGGCAGGTGGGAGTATGTAGGTGGGGGCACACCCTTATAGGAGCAGGGGGAAGGGTATGGGTTAGGGTGTTTCTGGGGGGATCAGGAAAGGGGATAACACTTGAAATATAAATAAAGAAAATATCCAACAAAAAACAAAAATAAAAAAAACAAAAAAGGAAAAGCAAAACAAAAGAACAAAAAGAACGGAAGTGATAATTTTTGCTAAAGCACACAGATGATGTTAATCAGTTTCACTTTTTTTGTATCTCCTTCTAGAACTGCTTACATTTTTACCCAAATCATTTGTGGAAAAAGAACACTAAAAATCATTATTGACAGCTTTATATTGTGGCTCTAATTTAGGCTTATTTCCTAGGTTGCACACTTAGGATAGGCTTGACTTTTCTTTTAGACATTGTTCCTTTGACTTTGCATCATTGAAATAATTAGTTCCAAAGTGATAAACCATTTTCAGACATGTGATAGTCTTGAAGAAAACTAAAGTTTGTAAATATATCAAAGGGTAGAAATAAAGATCTCTAGAATAGCAAGACTGGGGGAGTAGGGAGGAAGAGGAAGACGATAGAGAGCGAATGAATGTATGACGTTGAGTATGTATGGAATTAGTCGTAGATCAGGGAAAAGTTTGGTGGAGAATGAACAATCACAATACATTATATGGAATTCACAAATTTTATAGTCAGTTTTTAAATTAAACAAAACAGTATATAAGGCTGCATGAAATCTATGAAATCCAATGTGTATTTTTTGTCATTCTTAAATGAATACCAGTTGTACTGAGTAATTTAGAAATTACTGTGCATATAATATGTGACAAACATAAATCCATGTAGTTTTGAAGCATACAGAATAAGTAAAAATTCAACCATGTTAAGAATTTCTTGTTAACCAGGGGACACTTTTTTAGGACTTAAAAGCAAAATGTGGACATGGCAAACTGAAGGGGAGTCACTCAGTTCCTAATGTGGTCAAGAAGCAGAAGCCAAGAAGATGAGGTAGAAGATCTTATAAACAAATATAAAATTGCTGAAATATATAATTTCAAGGATCTCTGATTATTAATTTATTCAGACAGCCATAACAAGTCATACAATTAACTGTGTGGATTAAAGATGTAGAAGCTTATCTTCTCATGTTTTAGACAAGAGAAAACCAAACTCAGAGTCAGAGTCTCAGTTATACTCAACAGACTCCTGTTTGACAAATAGTAGCAGGAAACACTGTCTCTTAGTTAGAAACCCTGAACTAATGCTGCATATAATTTTTCTACCTCAGCTAGTATTCTAAATGAGCAAATAAATTACTGTCTCTTCCAGCAGGGTTTGTAACCAGCCTTCAATTGTTTTCATTACTCAAACACTTGACAAATGGTTCCAAAATTTGCCTCCATAGTAATCACCTGAACATGTTTTAAAAGTACAAAGTACTGTACTGAGCAATCAAATTTGAAAAAATATATTTATTAGACACTAAATATAGTTTCTAGAGATTAAATAATCAGGATATCTTCAAGACTCTTACAGTATATTAATTAATCTACTGAGAATCAGTTTACTCAGTGGTTTATTGAGTACAAATTTTATATCATTTGCCATAAATAGTTCACAAGAAAATGAACACAGTAAAAAATTCTCATAGTGTCCACCAGCAAATAGCAACCAACAAAAGTAAAAAAGGTAGAATTAGTAATAGGTAATGGAAAATATGGATTGGTTTGAAGCAGAGTATTGTCAGTTGAAGTTTATTTCTGAAAATATTTTATAGATATATTTAATGTCTAATTAGTGATAGATGAAATTAGAATCTCACTCGAAAATAGTCTCCTGTGTAATTAAAGGGTAAACTAAAATGATATGAAGAGTGAGCCATCAATGCTGTGTAACTAGTTTCTTACTTAAGATAAAAGAAGCCACAGAAGCACACAAAAAACTCCAAGTGAGAAGTGCAAGACTGTGAGGATGCTAGAGACAAAATTAAACTAATTATAAAAGGAAGAGCAACACAAGCTACAGCAGAAGCTGAAAGAAGCATGTGGGGCATATTCTCCTATACAGACTTCAGAGAAGTAGGGGATCTAATACCTTAATTTTGGTTTCTTCCTCCTCCTCCTCCTCCTCCTCCTCTTCTTCGTTTTCTACCTCCTTCTCCTGCTCCTCTTCCTGCTCTAACCCTTCTCCTGCTACTCCTACTCCTTTGTCTGTCTGTCTGTCTGTTGTTTCTGCTGCTGCTGCTGTTGTTGTTCTTCCCTTCCTCCTCCTACTTTCCCCCCTTTTTCTCCTTTTGAAAATAGATTGCCTTATTGGTCATCACTGGGAGGGAAATCCCTTGGTCCTTTGGAGGCTCAATGACCCAATGTAGTGGAATGGTAGGGCTCTGAGGCCGGAGTGGGTGGGCAGGTGGTGGAGCACCCTTATAGAGGCAGGGGAGGGGGGCATAGATAGGGGCTTGTTGAGGGGAAAGTGGGAAAGGGCATAACATTTGAAATGTAAATAAATAAAATAACCAAAGAAAATGAAAATATAAAAGAAAAATGCATTAAAGAAAAATTGAAAAGGTCTATGCTGGGGCAGCTCTTAAGATCCTTGATCATGGTCTACATGGGATTTCTGGGGTTGGTCAGCCTGGTGTGACAAAAATTAGAGCCTGGAAATAGGCTTATACAGTAAAAAATTTATTTAAAGTTGAATACATAGATGAATAAATACTTTGAGTTTTTTTTATATTAAATTGCAGGTCATAAGCAGGGGATAAGCAGCCTTACCTATCTTAAACAGTAGAAACTTATACCTTGCTCTCACTATTAAAAATTAATTATGTAAAAAAAAGAAAAGAAAAAATTAATTATGTAAGAAAAATACAGAGATAGTGGAGGAGTACTGTCCCAATGATAATGTGTGTTTAGATTGTTTTAATTGCTTTGAATTGTTTTAGTTATCAAAATGAAGATGATTGTAAGTTTGGTATTTATGACATTAAAAATCCTCTGGAAGAGAGTTCAAGCTATTAATTTAACTCATTCTATAAATTTAATAATTTCAGTTACTGGACCAAGGGCATGCTATTTTGGAAGAGTGGCTTTGTATTTGTGTTGACAGGAAGGGAAAAAAGGCTTTGGACCACTTCCAATATGATATGGATCAGGAATGACAGGGAAATCTCCCTGAAGATCATGGCTACATAAAAGAAAATTTCAAGAAAATCAAACAAGACAAGTAACTTAATCTGCTGATTCCTCAATATGGGTACTGCTCAATAACTGGCTTAGACATAAACATGTCTCTAGCCAAAACTTCAGCTAAAATTAGGCAATAAATATCATTGGTTATAGAATCCTTAAGATCCATTGTATCATCCTTAATATGGCATGAATGAAGATGTATCACAATTGGTTATTGATCAAATTAACTCATAAAAAGACAGTGGTCTTTCACCTACTCAAACAAGGAGGAAAATTTCATCCTTAACTGATCTGTGCATCTTGTACAATCCATACCCCCATCTTAACAGTACTAAAATTTTGGTTGTGAGATTCATATATTATAGAATACACAGCTTAGGCAAGATTCGTTCTCGGGATGCTGAAATGATCTGCTATTCCAGCCTCCTACCTCCTGAAACTGTTTCTAGAGAACTGCTTCCAAAAAAGCTTCAGAAATAACTGGTGATTTCAGAGGACCTTGCTTTATCCAATCTTTCATATGAATCCAGTCAGAACTTCAGTTAAAATCATAAGCCTTCTAAACATATGAAGACTAGACAATGAATACTAAGACAAGCTTTCTTAAGTCTAACCATTTTTCTAATTTTCCTATTCTTCCTCATACCTTTGAAGAATTTTTCATTACCCCTTTCAGCAGGAAGAAGTTATGGAGAGTCATCACCCCAATCTTTTGGGTTTGGGTGTCTAGTTATTGTTATTTTATAAATTATAGATAGGTTGTCATTTTAAATGATAATTTGTAAATGGTCATAATTTTGAACAGGAAGGAAATAGATGGGGTGAATTACTTTGTTTATTCATTATTTTAATTTTTTTATTGGATATTTTATTTAAATTTTAAATGTTAACCCCTTTCCCGGTTTCCCCAATGGAAACTTCCCTCCCAACCTCTGTCAACCTGCTTTTATGAGGGTGCTCACCCATCCTCCCACCCACTTCTGCCTCCCTGCCCTGGCATACCCCTATACTGGGGCATCCATCAAGTCTTCCCAGGACCAAAGGCCTCTCCTCCCATTGATGTTCAAGAAGGCCATCCTCTGTTGCATATACAGCTGGAGTCGTGGGACCCTCTATGTGTACTCTTTGGTTGGTGGTTTAGTTCCTGGGAGTTCTGAGGTGTCTGGTTGGTTGATATTGTTGTTCTTCTTATAGTGTTTCAAACTCCTGCAGCTCCTTCAGTCCTTTATCTCCTCCAGTGGGGATCCCATGCTCAATCCAATGTGGGGTGTCTCCTATGCGGGCATAGGTGACAGTCCAATGGTTGTCTGTCAGCATCTGCCTCTGTATTTGCCAGGCTCTGGAAGAGCCATCTACTAAATTTATTCTTAAGCAAAGCATTATATAGCTTCTATCTTACATTGGTAGAAATCTTTATATTGATTCAAAATATAATTATAATTTTACATTGGTATAAAATGTATATATTAATGTAGATTTAAGGTTTTCATTGGTATAAACTTACTATATTGATAGAAAATTTGAAATTAGTATTGTGACTCTTATATAGGCATTGTGCATATAATACTCATTTAAGAATACAGGGCATAAGAAGAACATAAATAACTCTTTAAAGAAAAACAGGGGAAGGAAGGAAGCAAGATGGAGGAAGAACAAGACAATTCAGATTCCATATGGCTTTAAATAACCACAGGCAGCTATAACATTATATAGGGATAGAATAATTGGGATAACTTGTCTAATCTAGGTGGGCAGCTTGTATCATTACCAATTTGCATTGAATTTATTGTGTGGGCATCTTGTGAGTTGAAAATTTATTGATATATAAATCTGACTGATTATTTTTTAAAAAAAAAAAAAAAATATATATATATATGGCTTAGACCCAGTCTTTCTAATAGCTACTGTTGCAAACTGTTTAAGATGATTAATGCAAGTTAAGGGCCAGGTAATAAAGTAATGATTATATTAAATTCTGATCTATTTCGGTGCTTTCTGCAATATTCAAATAGAAATAGTTGAGCATAGTCAAGGTTCAACAATTCAGATATACTTTATTTACAAAACAGCAGAAATCCACAGAATATCATATTTAATATTAGTTCATTTAAAGATAATTTGACTAGAGACATGTCTGCTCCTTACAGTACACCTTTCACAGTTTAAAGAAGAAACTGAGCATCAAAACTTCCATATAAAATTATTCCAGTTATGGCCCAATAGCCACTTGACACAAATTACCCCATTTATCAATGGACAAAAAAAAAAAAAAAAGAAAGAATGAAAACTGCCCACAAAAGGACACACAATATGGGTTAGTCAACAGTTTAGCTCTGCCAAGTCCTTCATACTTCCTGCTTCATTTCAAGATTTGTCAGATGATCCTGAGCCATAAGCTGAAGATTGATGCTTTCATGTTTTGAGGAATGGGGGATTGTCCAGGTAGTCAGCTGTTTCTACAAATTGGTTAAGTTTTAGAAGCTATGTTTTATGCTTCATATATCTCCATATTATCTTTAATTCATTCTCAGATTTCTGATGGGGTTGAACACTAATTTTATTTAATTTAATTAATTAATTTATTTATTTAGGTTTTTTCGAGACAAGGTTTCTCTGTGTAGCCCTGGCTGTCCTGGAACTCACTCTGTAGACCAGGCTGACCTAGAACTCAGAAATCCACCTGCCTCTGCCTCCCAAGCACTGGGATTAAAGGTGTGCACCACCACTGCCTGGCTTTTCTTTTTCATTCTTTCCCTTTCTTTCTTTCTTTCTTTCTTTCTTTCTTTCTTTCTTTCTTTCTTTTGAAGACTAATTTTAGTCTGATAATGAAACTCAAGTTTTTTATCATTGGAGAAGACAATATAGAAAGGATGGTTTTCAGATGGTAATACAAATTAAAGTCAGAACATAATTCAGATATAGAATTGTAAACTCTTTAAGTCAGGATAAATAGTAGTTTATATAATTGAGAGATATGATGGAATGGATGCTAATTATATAGCATACTTTGTAATTTCCATAATTGTTATGGTAATGCTCAATTTGTATCTGAGAGAAGAGTCTTTTTAAAATTTGGACAGAAAGGTTGAAATGTTGGGAATTGTTTCTAATGTTTTGTCTTATTTAGGCTAGCAAAAGCCACTTTTCCAGACCTGAGTTTCTCTGCCTGCAGCTAGCTTTGATTGATAATAAAAATTGCCATACAGTCAATGGCTGGGCAGGGAGATGGGGCAGGAATTTTAGATTGTTCATACAAGGGATGGAAAGAGGAAAAGAAGACAGAGAATTGCAGTGACAAGGAAGCAGAAAGATGAAACTTAAAGGCTCACTGGCATGTTAGAATCCAGGAAAATGGCCCTTGAGGACACTCCCCCAATTGTGTATGGGGTAGCAGAGATGAAATACAGATTTTTAAAGATGTTAACTCAGGAATTCCCGAGAGGAGTGTTTGATAGTTATGGGAGGTATTGAAGTGCCAGCCATTGAGTTAGTCAAGGCTTATCAAAATTAGCTGGTATTTTTGTGTCTTTCAATCTTGAATCCAGAGAGCTCTTGTGCAGTTGCAGCAAGTATGTGACCCACCAGAAGCCAAAGTGGTTTAACTAATTCACTGCTACACATCTATAGCAACAGAAGACAAATAAGAATGACCAATCCAGCACAAGATAGATTCCTTACTATGTTTTCATTCAAACATGAAATTGATTATTCCATAGCTACTTTTAGTATTTACTACAGGGTCAATGAAGATAGCAAATGTATACCACAAGAAGAAAATAGAGCCCTATAGACTTATATGCTACTAATACAAAATAAACTTTATCAAGAAAGCTTCCAAGGAGCAAAGCTATAGAGAACATAATTTTTGCTCACTTATCATTCTGTTCCTGCCATAGCTGAACACATCATGATGATAGTACAACAGAAAGAACACCCAGATAATAGATTGACTGGTATACTCACAGGAAGATCATATAAGGGAAGTATTATGTACTCACTTACTCAATAATGGTTATTTTCATGTTTTTCCATAAAGTCCACTAAATCAGAAATCCTGGAGGAATTTGTTTGCACTACAAATTTGGTCAAAGTGAATAACAGAGACAAGAGAGCGCCATTAGTTTGAGAAATTGATCATGAGTTTTGATTAAAATTCTACTTCCATTTGATAATGGAGTTTCTGGGTGTTATTTCAACTTGTAGGATTTTTATTTACAAAAACATTGTGACCAATAGAAAATACTGATTTGGTTAATCAATCATTCTTACCCAATGAAAAAACGTTTTACAGAGTCCAGTAAGATTCAACAAATTCTTGTTCAAAGAAAAAGAAGCAGAGAAGTCAAGAATATATCAAACACTTTTATATATGATTCTGAGCATATTTTAAATCACATATTTCTTATACAAATTCTGAGATATAACTATTATTATTCTTACTTCCAGTTTACATATATCATACTCAAGACTCAAAAATCGTCCCAAGTATTCATCAAGTGATTAGATAAATGAAGACACAGTCAGAATTCCTTTTTGCTTCTGCTAAAATAAAAAATCTTATCCATCGGGCATGTTACCCACTAATTTTCTTGGAAGATTTTTGCCCTAAAAGTGGTTAGTGAGGACTCATACACCTTTTTTCTTTTCACAATAACGAATTGATGTGAATGTTATTTTTATAAGCAAAAAAGAAAGAATCTTGTGGGTGTTTGCTTTCTCCTTTGCTATTAGAGCAATAGAAATAGCACAGCAGTAAAGTTATGCTTCTGTGAGTGCAGTAACTTAATTATAGGCGAAGTCATTTCAATTCTTTCCCCCCTTTTATATGAAATTGGGGTAAATTGCCACTTAACTTCTCAAGGATATTGATATTAATGAGTGACTGGGTTTAATAGGATTTGAAAGTTTAGAAGAGAGGCAGTATGCAAGAATGAGTTGTAAATTGCTTTGCTTAGCACTTTCCATTCTAGGAGAAATTTTAAAACTCTTTAACAAGGCAAAAAGGCACTGATAGAAAGAGCAGGGAACAGGAAAATGTTATGTCTGTATATAAGCAGAAAGTAGATGCCTCTAAATGAAAGTTGCCACTGTCTTGGAAAATGTATAATTGCATTTTTGGAGATTTTAAAGGTAAAGAAACTGTTTCAGTTCTTTTACCTTTGAGGGTACAAAGTTAGATAACTGACCTACTACTTAACTAGATATATCCTGGTGCTTCATGTTACTATTCAATCAATTGTATCCATATCTATGCTAATAGAGGATGTTATTATACTTGTACACATTTTATAAATTTGCAACTCAGGGAAGATGGTTTGTATAGGAGTTATTTATAACATTTATTCATCTATAATCATGTATTTAATCATTTCTGACTTGCTTGGTCACGAGAGTGTCTTGCCTACATACTAATATCTAAATATATCTGGATTTTGGTAAGCAGTAGTTTTAAATAGCACATGATTCCTTATTAAGTATCTGTTGAGCTTTCCTTTACATTGCAGCTTTTGATTAAAAATGCCCTTTAGTTGTCTCTGCTGTCTTTGAAATTTAGATATCAAATTTGTCAGCAGTTCAAGTTCAGTTAGGGCAAGAAAACCTACAAAGGTGAATTTCCTGGAGTTTGAAATCATCAATGTTGATATTAGGGAGCAAGAAAATATCCTGACTATATAACTATAGTCTAATACTCAAACTCAAGTTGTTTAACACTGAGGAAGATTATGTGGAAAAGATGTTTTATATATATATTAGACCCTGCAATTTCCACATACATTAGATAACACAAAAGATGAGAAGTTAAACATTTAAGGTAAATAAAAGATGATCTTATGTAGGAGTAACATCTTAGGCTACCTTGCTAAGTTTCACAAAAATACTAGTAATTATACAAGGATGCAAGAAAATCAGAGAAGTAGAATCAGAGAAGTGTGATTTTGTGATCAGGATCTGAGGGAAAGCCACTAGTATATGCTATGTTTCAATACAGCATTGGTATATTTATAGCTGGCTTATTTCACTTTGTAAAATGTCTTTAGTGTCCATTATGTCAGAGAAATTTCATTTTAAATGCCCAAGAACATTCTCTCTCTCTCTCTCTCTCTCTCTCTCTCTCTCTCTCTCTCACACTCTCTCTCTCGTGTGTGTGTGTATGTGCATGTGTGTATATATAAAATTCATCATTCTTCTTTTGATGGGTTGCTTCCACATTTTTTATATTGTTAACAATGGTTCTCTGGATACGTATATCCAACTGTTTGTTCTTTTTCTTTTTTGAATTTCAACAACATCAACTTGTAGAGCTTCTGATTAATAGGATACTATTTTTGAACATTTTTAGCCTGGTTTTCTGGTGCATTTCATTAATAAAAGCACTTGGGAGGCAGAGGTAGATGGATCTCTGTGAGTTTGGGGCCAACCTTGTCTATATAGTGAGTTCCAGGATAGTCAGGGCTATGTACTGAAGTGGAACTTAGAGGTATTTTGGAGATTCAATTGTGTTATATGGTATTTAGCTAGGGCAAAAAAGCAAAAGAGTGTTTTCCTGAACTGGACACAAGTGAAAGGCTAAAGCAGACTTGTAAAAGAATGTTTCCCTGAAGCAGACACAGGAAAAAGGATGTTCTGCTAAAGCAAGCACATGAAAGGACATGTGATGAAGAATTATTTTCTAATGATATGCATACATTGGTCCACCTAACACTGTGTAGTTGAGCCCCATTTGTTGGGACTCCATAGAGAGAAACACACAAAATACTTTCTGGTGGTGTGCTGAAGATTTTTGCTGCTTCCTCAGACCTCCAGCTGATTGGTAGAGTCAGCTGAGCAAGACACATGCTGAGGCAAGACATATGGTAAAGCAAGATCCATGAAGGACAAGTGATGTTTGGAGGGAGTATAATTAGAACTTGATGGACAGTAACAGAGGCTGAGGTTGACTTCCTGGTAGAGATAGCTGTGCAAGCTTGTGGGTCACATGCCTTCACTGATCTTCACATCGCTGAGAGAAGCACAATTGAGAACTTCTCCTAGCTTTCCTGCTGGTCTCTCTTTCTGACGTGTGCCTAGGCAGAAACCTGGCTATCTCTGCTAGGTCATGCCACCATTGCTGAGTCCTGTTTGCTATCCTGGCTCTACTAAACTGGACTGCTGGTATATCCATAAAACGTTTGTGAGTGGATCAAGCTGCAGCTGCTGACTCCTGTGAAATGAACTGCTGATTTCCAGACAATACAGATGGGAGTTGCTCCAAAGAACCTTTCTAAATAGGCCTACCTCCCCCTTACCCCTTCTTTTCCACTACCTCTATTGGGTGGTGGGCTAAAAGGGAAATTAAAGCATTTAAGAACCATCATTAAAATTAAGGTTTGAAAAAAACTTAAAGTTATAATGTACAGAGACACAGTCTTAAACAAACAAAACAACAAGCAAAATTCATTTTGAAGAACTCCCATACCAAGAGCCATAGTCATTGAATTATTTACATTTCTATCAGCAATGAATAAAGAGTTCCAATATCTTCAACTTATTGCCATAAATGCTTGATGTGTTTCTTGACTTGGCCCTTGTAATACCTAGACATTGTCTCAATATTAACCTGAGTATGCATTTAAGAGGTAGTTTGAGGGTGAGGTTAAGAATTAAATTGGCAAATTTATAAAACAAATTGCCTTCTTTGATTTAGGTGGCCATCATTAATCAACTGAAGATTGGAAGAAGTCAGAGAAGAGGAAACTTCTCTACCCTAATAATTTAACCTACTATCCTATGCACTGGACACTGGTCTTTACCAACCTAAACTCACACAATTGACTTAGTTTTCCATATGTTTGCTACACACGCACACACGTCTGACCCCTCTAGCATCCTTCTTCTCTGAGGCATCAAGCCTCCACAGGACCAAGTGCCTCCCCTCCCACTGATTCCAGCGCTACATATGTACTTGGAGCCATGGACTGATCCATTTATACTCTTTGGTTGGTGGTTTAGAACCTGGGAGTTCTGAGGGGTCTGGTTAACTGACATTCTTGTTCTTCCTATATAGTTCTTTTAAAATCTTTGTCCTGTGGTTCATGTAGGCAATTTTTATTGCCAGATCTATAGGACTGCTCAATTTTGGAAAGAAAATACTGGCTTGACTTTTACTCTGACATTCTTGTGACAGGATATGGGCATTTGGACTTCTTTAGTCAGTTCTAAGACTGATTTGGACAAAGCAAGTTAGGGCCAAAGTGAGGATTTGTGGGCAGTATGAGCCTAGAAGTTGGAAATAGCTTGAGTGGAATAAAATCAAGTAGAAAGAGGGGACTGGACTGATATATAGGGTGTACCTCCTAGTCCTCCATGCCTGAAATGTGGGGATAGATCTGGGTAGGTAAAAATGTTGGATGTAGCATCAGAGAGGCCTGTGGATTACGTATAGGTCCTAGCAAAAGCCTATACATTAGTTGTAATACAGACAGGTGTGGCCAGACTAGCTCAGGGCACTAGGTGTGGGACCTCCACTAGGTCTGGAATATTGAGTGAAGGCATTGAAGGGATCAAAGATACTCCCTAAGATAGACTTTGGAGAAGTATCTAACATGTTGTTTTAAACATAGATGTTATTATAAGGTACTTATAGAATTTGGAGACTATCTGTATCTTTTTTTCTTATCCTTTTTGTTTTTGCCCTTTCTCCTTTACTATTCTTGCTATTCTTTGGTTAATTTTAGCTTAACTTAAATAGTGAATTTTAACTGTTTCTAAAACCATGGTACTCAATACTTTCATCTTTGGGTGAAACTGGTTATATTACAGTAACCATCATTTTATTATTCTCTATATTAGTTTCCAGTTGCTTTTTACACCAGAGATATCTAACATTTGTAAAGCGCCTAGTAGATGCATAGAATATTAGTAGGCACGGCTAACAGTCTCTAGAGAGAAACATTATTATTAAATAATTAAATTAAATATGAAATAAATTTTTAAAAATCCAAGGAGATTGTTCTTTATATCTTTCACTGAAAACACTGACAATTACATTATATGATACAAAAATTAAAATGTAGCTTTCTATTTAAAGATAGTTGGGACCTAGGTCAGCATTAATTCTATTTTTTTATTTATCTATTTATTTTTTTCATATTTTATTTACATTTCAAATGTTTCCTGCTTTCTAAATCTCCCCTTTGGAACCTCCCCATTCCCTCCACCCTCTCCCTGCCACTATGGGGATATTCTCCAACCCTCCAACCCACCCACCCACCCACCCTCCCACTCTTGCCTTCCTTCCTTGTCATTCTCCTATACTGGGGGATCTAACACCCTCAGGCCCAAGGGCCTCTCCTCCCTCTAATGGATAACAAGACCTTCCTCTGCCACATTTGTGGCCAGCACCATGGGTCCCTCCATGTGTATTCTTTGGTTGGTGGATCAGTCTCCAGGAATATCGGGGGGTCAGGCCAGTTGCCACTGTTGCTACCTCCCTGGGGCTGCACACTCCCTCAGCTCCTTCAGTCCTTTCTCCATGTCCTCCATCTGGGACCTCACACTCAGCCCTACTGTTGCTGTGAAGTGACTCTTGTATATTTCAAATTTTTGGGCTAATAACCATTTAACAGTAAGTATATACCATGTTCATTCTTTTGTGACTGCCTTACCTTGCTCAGGATGATATTTTCAAGATCCATCCATTTGTCTGTGAATTTCATGAAGTCATTGTTTTTAATAGCTGAGTAGTATTCCATTGTGTAAATGTACCACATTTTCTGTATCCATTCCTCTGTGGAGGGACATCTGGGTTGTTTCCAGCTTCTGGTTATTATAAATATGGCTGCTATGAACATAGTGGAACATGTGTCTTTATTACATGTTGGAGCATCTTCTGGGTATATGCCCAGGAATGGAATAGCTGGGTCTTCAGGTAGTATTATGTTCATTTTTCTGAGAGTCAGCCAAACTGATTTCCAGAGAGGTTGTATCAACTTGCACTCCCACCAGCAATGGAGGAGTGTTCCTCTTTCTCCACATCCTCACCAACATCTGCTGTCACCTGAGTTTTTGATCTTAGCCATTCTGACTGGTGTGAGGTGAAATCTCAGGGTTGATTTGATTTGCATTTCCCTGATGACTAAGGATGTTGAACATTTCTTTAGGTGCTTCTTGGCCATTCGAGTTTCCTCAGTTGAGAATTCTCTGTTTAGCTCTGTTCCCCATTTTTTGATAGGGTTATTTGGATCTCTGGAGTCTAGCTTCTTGAGTTCTTTGTATACATTGGATATTAGCCCTCTATCTAATGTAGGATTGGTAAAGATCTTTTCCCAATCTGTAGGTTGCCATTTTGTCCTATTATAGTGTCCTTTGCCTTACAGAATCTTTGTAATTTTATGAGGTCCCATCTGTCAATTCTTGATCTTAGAGCACAAGCCACTGGTGTTCTGTTCAAGAACATTTCCCCTGTGGCCAAGTGTTTGAGACTCTTCCCCACTTTCTGTTCTATTAGATTCACCAGGCCTCCATAGACAAACAGAGCAGGGAGAAAGTGACTCACCCACTTGAGCTGAGGAGCCACGGGAAGGAGGGCTCCAAATGCAGGGACTGAGGAAAAGCCTAGAGGTAAGAGCCTGCCTGCTTCCACCTGTGGCCAGAGACCCCTCCCTGGGCCACCAGGCTTCCATAGACAAACAGTGCAGGGAGAAAGTGACCCACCTACATGTGTGGAGGTGCCAGCTGAAGGAGGGTTCCAGACACAGGGTCTGAGGAAAAGCCCACAGGTTTCCATCTGTGGCGGGAGACCTCTGCCTGGGCCACCAGGCCTCCATAGACAAACAGCACAGGGAGAAAGCGAGCTGCCCACTTGTGTGGAATAATTCTTTAGTTATTGACTTACTAATACATGTAGGAGGCTATTCTATTATACTTTTCTATAGAACCGTATGGGCATGGCATATACAATTTACAGTGCCTAGTTACAAGGTTATTAATATTACACGTACAATAATATATATGTATCATTTTAATTAAGCTTCATAGTAGAGTAAAATGCAAAGTGATGAAGCAAATCTTTATTATTAAACTGTTAACCAGAAATTGTAAGAATCCCTGTCATTTTTATATTCAGTATTCATATCTTGACTTTTATATGATTGATTTCTTTTAAGGTTAACTATTCCATACACAGCAGGTTGTCAATATATAATCTTGATGGACAGATGGCTAAATGTTAGAATATGCTTTATCTTTACAGGTAAATAAACATCTAGTGATTGATTATAGTAATATATTCTTTCAAATAGTTTGTTCATGGTTTAGAATGATTGCTTGCTATAGTTAATTTTAGCTTTAAAGTAATCTGTGAAAATAATTAATAAATATAATTTAGATTTCATTTGGGGTTTTCTAAAACAAAATTATTTAAAATGTTATAATATCATACTACTTATTATTTAAAAAACAACTAATCTACTTTAAAATCTCTCAAAGATAAATATTCTGCCTTGTTTTGTGTGTGGTGGGGGTTGTGGATATATGTGTGTGCTATTGCTGTAGCATTTTGTAGAGAATAACTCTCTAAATCACTTTCTACTTTTATCAGTGAGAAAAATCAGTAGATTCCACATGCAGTTTTAGCTCAGGGAGTTGAAGTAAATTTTGAAGTCGGATTTTCTTTAAAAGTAATATAATGTTTTGATCATTCTAGCTATTATTTCTATAAACATGTCAATCGCTCTTTCTGGCCCCTATTCTTTAAAACAGTAGGAACTTATTGACTCCATACTATGAATATAATTCAAACACATGTAAATGTCTTTGTTTAAATGATGCACCTCATTTCTTCTAGTACGCAGAATTTAGGGAAGTGATGTTCTTCAGAAATAACTCCATGTTCCTTTTAAAATTACAATTATACAAATTTTAAAACTACATGATGAATAGAAAATTAAAATGAATGATTTTGCATTACATTCAAATGCATTTTTTTCAAACACTTGTATGATCCACAAAAAGGTTCTTGGAGATTCAAACATATCTTGTGGTAATATTTTGCTTTAATCTATTAATAAAATAATATTTTTATTATATATAATTGTTATTGTATTGGTTAAAGACAGAATTTAATATATATCAGGTGGTCCTCTAGCTTGTTAAGGCCTAACCTGAGCTAGAAGTCAGAAACCTCTTGCCTCTACCTGCAGAATATATGAGATTAAAAGCTTTGTGTCTGCACTCCTTGCTTTTAGGATCTAGGGCCTCCGGTATGCTAGGCTGTTACACTAAACCCTAAGCTACATCTTCAGAATTTTTAAAAGAAATATGTATACTTTAGTTCAATTATCATTTCCAATCAACTTTCAAACAGTTATAAGAATAATAATATTAAAACTAACACAGACCTTAGGGTACAATAAATAAAATGCTACATTGTCACAAGAAAACTATAATAGACTAATCAGACTTATATGATTCTATTTTCAAATTTTAAAGTAATACTTTTATTGCTGAAAGTTTCATATAATTATTCAATATGCATTAATCATATCCATCCAATACTACCTCCTTCCAACTTCCCTTAGTATCTCTGTCCCATTTCTATCTCAACTTCCTGTCTTCTTCTTCTTCTTCTTCTTCTTCTTCTTCTTCTTCTTCTTCTTCTTCTTCTTCTTCTTTTTCTTCTTCTTCTTCCTCCTCCTCCTTTTGATTTATTTATTTATTTGTAAGAGTGCTCTATCTGCATGTACACCTGCATGTCAGAATGGAGCAGCAGATCACATTATAGATGGTTATAAGCCACCATGTGGTTGATGAGATATAAACTGAGGACCCCTCACAGAGTAGTCGATTCAGATGTCTTTTTTATTTTAATTTTTTGTTATAAAAAATTCCCGAGTCAAATTATTGTTGCCAATATGCACATGGTGTGTGATTGTCCACTGGAGCATAAACATCACCTTCTGGCACTATGTAAGCAAGTCAGCAAGGAGTAAGTTTCTTGGTTGATTTTTCTGTCCTGCTTATACATCACTGTTTCAAACAAAAAATGAATGAATATTTGTTTATGTAACTTATCATAATTCAAGATACATTCTTTTTATTTTTATAAGTAGATGGCACATCTTTTTCTCTAAGATAGCTAAAACTCCCATTGAAATTCTTTTTCATGATATTTATGAACACTTCCA
The DNA here is from genome assembly GCA_019843965.1 of Rhynchomys soricoides. NCBI lineage: Eukaryota > Metazoa > Chordata > Mammalia > Rodentia > Muridae > Rhynchomys > Rhynchomys soricoides. The sequence goes on from JADRCH010007186.1 coordinate 386,186, forward strand.
ATTATGAATTGTTCTAAGGAAAATAGTTTCTGAAAGCACTTGGGAAGAATATCAGTAAAGGAGATATTTAGATAATAATAACCACTGTCCTCCTATCTATCATCCCACATTTAACAAATAGATTTTGAAATGTGACCTGACAAGTGACTTTCACCAGTTCCTTTGTGATTCAAATGACATATTTGGGTAGCAATCCAAGTATCCTGTCATTAAAATACTTAAACTATTTTTCAATATATTATGTTAAAAATTCTTTCTGTGTGATCATAATTTAAGTGGATTATTTCTACAGTATACAATAATGTACTTCTCTCATTCCCTCTTGTTCTCTCTCGCCAATATCCTCTCTTTCCCTGTGTATATGTGTGTGCACATATATCTGTGTGCTCATAAAACTTCTCAGGTCAGTTCACCAGTTACCATACCAATCCCAGTTTAACTAATTAAACACTATTTAAACAAAAGTTTGTGGCATCTCATATGATATTTTTATTTTAACTAAAATAAAAATTCATCATTCCCCCTTTCCTCTCTCCATCCTTCCCATTTTCTTTCCTTCTAGCCACTTTGATGTGCCTCAGTTAATTTCTCTTCTCTAACCCTACATCTAATAGAGAGCTAATATCCAAAATATATAAAGAACTGAAGAAGGTAGACTCCAAAAATATCAATCAATAATCAATCAATCAAACAAACAAACAAACAAATAACCTAATTAAAAAACAGGGTACAGAGCTAAAACGAATTCTGAACAGAGGAATCTCAAATGGCTGAGAAGTACTTAAAAAAAATGTTCAACATCCTAGTCATCAGGAAAATTCAAATCAAAATGACCCTGAGATTTCACCTTATATCCATCAGAATGGCTAAAAAAAAAACTCAAGTAACTACACATGCTGGCAAGGATGTGGAGAAAGAGGAAAATTCCTCCACTGATGGTGGGATTGCAAACTGGTACAACCACTTGGCAAATCAATCTGATGTTTCCTCAAAAAATTGGAAATAGTTCTACCTGAAGTCCCAGCTATACCACTCCTGGGCATATACCCAAAAGATACTCCACCACACAAGGACAAATGCTGCACTATGTTCATAGAACTCTTATTTGTCATAGCTAAAAACTGGAAACAACTCACATGTCTCTCAAAGAATGGATAGAGAAAATCTGATTCATTCACTTAATGGAATACCTCTTAGCCATTAAGAATGAGAACATCATGAGATTTGCAGGCAAATGGATGGAACTAGAATAATATCATGCTGAGTGAGGTAACTCAGAACCAAAAGGACAGCCTGGTATATATTAAGTGGATATTAGCAAAAAAATGTACAGAATTCCAAGGATAAAATCCATAGAACTCAAGAAGGCTAACAAGCCAAAGGGCCCAAGTGAGGATGCCTCAGTCCCACTTGGGAGGAAAAAGAAAGCAAGCACAGGAGAGGTGAGGGAGGGACATGGGTAAGAAAGGTGACAGGGAGGGGAAGATGAGAATATGATCAGGTATTAGGGGGGGTGGCAAGACTGAAGCCCTGAAGGCAGCAGAAAGAATGAAACAGGCAACCTCGGGAGATAGGAGGAGGGGGAACCCTCTGGAATGTACCAGATACCTAGGAGGCAAGAGACTCTCAGGACTCAAAGGGATGAAATGCCCTTCAGGGGGGAGAGGGAACTTGTAGAGTCCACCTCCAGTAGAATGACAGAGCATAAAGTGGAGGGATAAGGTTGCCATCCCACAGTCAAAAACTCTGACCCATAATTGTTCCTGTCTGAAAGAACTACAGGGATGGAAATGGAGAAGAGCCTGAGCGAAAGGAGGACCAGCGACAGGCCCAAAGTAGAATCCAGTTCAAGGGGAGCCTTCAAGGGCTGACACTATTACTGATGCTATGGTGTGCTTACAGACAGGAGCCCAGCATGGCTGCCCTCTGAGAGGCCCAACAAGCAGCTGACTGAGACAGACACAGATACTTACACCCAATCAATGTACTGAAGCCAGGGATTCCTGTGGCTGAATTAGGGAAAGGCTGGAAGAAGCTGAGGAGGAGGGCGACCCGATAGGAAAACCAGCCATCTCAATTGACCTGGACCCATGAGATCTCTCAGACACTGAGCCACCAACCAGGCAGCATACACCAGTTGATAAGAGGCCCTCGACACATATACAACAGAAGATTGCCTGGTCTGGCCACAGTGAGAGAAGAAGCACCTAATCCTAAGAGACTTGGGGCCCTAGGGATTGGGGAGGTCTGCTGAAGTGCTGGGGGGACATCCTCATGGAGATGGGAAGAGGGGAGGACATGTGGGATGTGGAACAGAGGGTGGATAGGGAAGGGGGTAAAGTCTAGACTGTAAAAAGTTTAAAGAATAAAACAAACAAAAAACAAACAAACCGCAGACATGAATTTTGCAGCCAAATAGGTGTAACTACAAAATATTATCCTGAGTGAGGTAATACAGACCCAAAAGGACATCCATGGTATGTGTTTCCAGATAAGTGGATATTAGCTGAAAAGTACAGCATACCCATTATACAGCCCACAGACCCTAAGAAGACCTTAACAAGAAAGAAAGCCCAAATGTGGATGCTTAAATCCCACTTAGAAGGGGGAACAAAATAATCACTGGAGGCAGAGGGAGGGAGAGCTCTGAGTGGAAGTGGGGAGGGGGTGGAAATGCAGGGCATAATCATGTATGGGGGGGCACAGGAGAGAAGCCCAGAGGGTCAGAAGAATGAATTGAAATATGTATCTGTGGGGGTGGGGGGAACCTCTAGAAAGTCCCAGAGACATGGGGTGTGAGAGGCTCCCAGGACTCAATAGGGAAGGACCTTATTAGAAATGCCCAACAGTACAGAGTTGGAACCTGAAGAGTCTACATCCATTACATAGACAATGCCTCTAGTGCAGGGATGGGGTCACCAATCCACCTTCAAAAATTTTGAGCCAGATTTTTTCCTGTCTAAAAGAAATGCAGGGACAAAAATGGAACATAGACTAAAGGGAAGGCCATCCAGTGACTGGCCCAACTTGTGATCTATCCCATGGCACCAAACACTGACATCATTACTGAAGCTATGCTATGCTTGCAGACAGGAGCCTAGCATGACTGTCCTCTGATAGTCTCTATCAGCAGCTGACTGAGACAGATGAACAAATATGTTAAAGCCATGATAAACACTACAAAGTAGACTATGAAGTAGATTAAAATTAAATACAGGATTATAATGAAAAATAAATTAAAATTAAAAAGAGGGTAGTCAATGGGGAAGAAAAGAATAGTTTAAGAACTCATTTGCCACCTGGGAGATGAAAGTTAAAGAAGGACTTTGTATTGTGAAGTCAGATTAAGCTCTACAGAAACTAAGGACAGCCTGGGCAACAAGCATAACAAAACCCATTTAAATAAACAAAACAAAGCAACAAAAATAACTGTCTATTCATAGCTTGACCTCAGTTACCAAAGTTACTATTACCTCCCTGTTGCAGCCTGAGTACTATAGTTTGATACTTTCTTAGTCATATTTGTCCAGTCTTTGAGCCCTTTGTTTTTGTCATTTGTCTGTCAGCACCGTATTGTTCTCTAATCCACAATCTTCAATCTCTAATCAAACTTACTTGCTTATTTTCAGACAGCACATGTTCATTTCTTCACATTACAACAGTCTGATTTCTTTGCCAGTTATATTGAAGCTATGCCTCTGTGAGGCATCCTTGATATTTATTTTGATTTATTTTTCATATTTATTGAATAACCAGATATTGCACATCAAATGGGGCTTTTAGTACTTATTACCTTTATATCATATTTAGAAGACAGGCACTGTTTTACACTTTGAAGATTTAACATTTATTATAATAAAAAAAGAAATGGCTAGAAAATGCAACTACAATATTCTGAAGACATACAAAATGAAAAACCAGAGTACAAGGAAAAGTATTATTTTTCATTGGGTTATTAGAAAGATGGCATGTGTAAATTATACCTGTATATAAGGTATAGAATTAATAGATAAATGACAGCAATATTCATAACCTTTGTAGACTTCATCAATAAATATTGGCGAGATCATCTATATAAAACTAAAGAAGGTCAATTTGGAGATTAGTCATGAAAAGAGAAGGTAGACAACTTTTAACATTTTACTTAGTTTTATTTTTATTTTAAAAATTTTAGTTATATTTTTACTCCATTCTTTCCCATTTCTCAACTCCTTCTACACCATGACACACCTCTACCAGTCCAACATTATGTTCATTGTTTTAAAAAGGAAGCAAACAAAAACTCATACAAACAAACAGGGAGTCTGTCTTGTGATGGCTGGGGAATAAGGCCTACCCTAGAGTGTAATTGATATACTTAGTGTCACTCCATTGAAGAAATAAAACAAATAATCATGTTAAAAATAACTAAACAATAATAGACAACTTGCAAAAGGGAAATATGAACATAGAAAAAGTAACTTCAGAAATGTCCTAAACTCTTCACACATTTGTAGCCTAAAATGTTGGGCCAGGAAATCTAATAGAAATATGTAGCAGTGGGGAATGAGGAACTGGAGGTAGCTACTACAAAGTTCAAGATGCCAGGGAAGCGAGAGGCTTCCAGGACCCAACAGGGATGATTTAGCTGAAATATTCAACAAAGGGGAGAGAGAACCTGTAGAGACCACCTCCAGTAGATAGGCACAACTCCCAATTGAAGGATGGACCCACACACCCATTTCAAAATTGTTAATCCAGAAATGTTCCTGTTCAAAGGAAAGACAGTGACAAAAAATGGAACACAGACTGAAGAAAAGGTCATCCAGAGACCATACCACCTAGGGATCCATGCCAACTTTAGACATCAAACCCCTACACTATTGATGATCCCAAGAACAGCTTGCTGACAGGAGCCTGGTATAGCTGTTCCCTGAAAGGCTCTGCCAGCATCTGACCAACACAGATGTCGATACTCACAGCCAACCATCAGACTGAGCCCAAGGACCCCAATGGAAGAGTTAGGGGAAGGGCTGAAGGAGCTGAAAGGGATTGCAACCCTACAGGAATCAACTAACCAGACCACCCAGAGCTCACAGAGAATAAATCACCAACAAAAGAATATACACAGAGGAATCCATGACTCCAGATATATATGTAGCAGAGGATGGCCTTATTTGGCATCAGTGGGTGGAGGTTGGCTGCCCCAGTGTAGGCAGGAATGGGTGGTTGGTTGGGGGATGGCCTTCATAAAAGTAGGGGGAGGAGGAATGGGATAGGGGGTTTGTGGAGAGGTAACTGGAAAGAGGGATATTATTTGAAATGTAAACGAATAAAATGATTAATAAAAATACAATTAAAATAACAATAATGCACTTCCTTCCTTAAGTCCTGGGCTCAATTCCATGCATAAACATGGTAGCTGTCTAACATCATTTCCTGGCACCTCTGAGAGCACCAAGCGCAACAAGAACTCACATGCCACGCAGACATAGATGCAAACAAAAGAACTATACACATAAGAAAAACAAGTAAACATTTAAAAGACAAAAATATTAATAAAAAGTAAACATTTAAACAACAAAAATATCATAGCTATTAAAAAAAGGACTAGGTTCGATTAAAAAAGCAATCATTAACAGTTAATGTTTATTCAAATCATGGTGTACACTAGTTTTTATTTTGGCATAATCAGTTCTCTGCATTTATTAAATGTATTTTTAGCTATGTGTAGAAAGTGTACAACAGTTTATTTATCATATGAATGATTCTTCAAATTTAGTATGCATCAATGATACAGAAAAGTATCCCATATAAATTAATATATTTGTAAGAGAACACAAGTACCATATTAATTTATTTAAAATCATTTTCATTCATTTATTTTGTGTTTGTGTGCATGCAAATGTGTGTGTATTTGTGTGTGTGTGTGTGTGTGTGTGTGTGTGTGTGAATGTGTACGTGTGCGAGCATGCGCTCATGCACACACGCTCTGGTGAGCTTGTCTGTGTTTGCCACAGTGATCAGGTAGAGGTAAAAGAACGACATATGGAATCATTTATCTTCTTCTACCATTTGTACCCTAAGAATTACATTCATCTTTTAAGTTTCATGGAAATTACCTTTGATTGCCAAGCCATCTTACCAGCCTGTACTGGGAGAAATCTTGTTGATTTTCCATGTTTGTGAACTTATATCATGACACTTTAAAAATAAAATAATTCATTTGCCATCCTTACTAATAGCTTGACATAATTTCCAAATAATTTTAAGACAAGAACACAATATGTTTATGGAACTACACTATTTTTAGTGTCAGATCCTTTCAGTTAGTAACTATAACTAAGTAATAATCTATCATTATTTGTTTTAAAAGAACAAATTTGACATTGCTGAAGTGAAATAGCCTTTCTTCTCATTTTTTCCTGATCCACCTGTGTCTTTCTTTTTGATACTTTATTTACATTTCAAATGTTTCCCCCTTTCCAGATCTCCCCTTTGGAAACCTCCCTATTCTCTCCTCCCTCCCCTGTCACTATGGGGGTATTCCCCCAACCACCCACTCACCCACACAATTCTTCCCTCCTTGGCATTCTCCTATACTGGAGCATCTAACACCCTCAGGCCCAAAGGCCTCTCCTCCCCCTGATGGCTAACAAGATCCTCCTCTGCCATATATGTGGCCAGCACCATGGGTCCCTCCATGTGTATAATTTGGTTGGTGATCCACTCTCCTGGAGTATTGGGAGGTCAGGCAAGTAGACACTGTTGCTCCCTCCATGGGGCTGCCAACTCCCTCAGCTCCTTCAGTCCCTTCTCCAACTCCTCCATCTGGGACCTCACACTCAGCCCTATGGTTGCTGCAAGGTGACACTTGACTGTTTCGAACTTTTGGGCTAATATCCGCTTATCAGTGAGTACATACCATGTTCATTCTTTTGTGATTGCATTACCTTGCTCAGGATGATATTTTCAAGTTCCATCCATTTGCCTGCAAATTTCATGAAGTCATGGATTTTAATAGCTAAGTAGTATTCCATTGTGTAAATGTACCAAATTTTCTGTATCTGTTCCTCTGTGGAGGGACATCTGGGTTGTTTCTACCTTCTGGCTATTATAAATATGGCTGCTATGAACATAGTAGAACATGTGTCCTTATTATATGTTGGAGCATCTTCTGGGTATATGCCCAGGAGTGGAATAGCTGGGTCTTCAGGTAGTATTATGTTCATTTTTCTGAGGATCCGCCAAACTGATTTGCAGAGAGGTTGTATCATCTTGCATTCCCACCAGCAATGGAAAAGTGTTGCTCTTTCTCCACATCCTCACCAACATCTACTGTCACCTGAGTTTTTGATCTTAGCCATTCTGACTGGTGTGAGGTAGAATCTCAGGGTTGTTTTGATATGCATTTCCCTGATGGCAAAGGATGTTGAACATTTCTTTATGCGCTTCTCTGCCATTGACGTTTCCTCATTTGAGAATTCTCTGTTTAGCTCTGTTCCCCATTTTTTTTTGTAGGGTTATTTGATTCTCTGGAGTCTAACTTCTTGAGTTCTTTGTATATATTGGATATTAGCTCTCTATAGGATGTAGGATTGGTAAAGATCTCCCAATCTGTAGGTTGCTGTTTGTTTTATTTACAGTGTCCTTTGCCTTACAGAAGCTTTGTGATTTCATGAGGTCCCATTTGTTGATTCTTGATCTTAGAGCATAAGCCATTGGTATTCTGTTGAGGAAATTTTCCCCTGTGACCATGTGTTCAAGACTTTTTCCCAGTTTCTCTACTATTAGATTCAGTATATCTCATTTTATGTGGAGGTCCTTGATACTCTTGGACTTGAGCTTTGTGCAGAGAGATAGGAATGGATCAATTTGAAATCTTCTACATGTTGACTGCCAGTTGAACCAGCACCATTTGTCAGTCTTTTTTCCCACTGGATGGTTTTAGCTCCTTTGTCAAAGATCAAGTGACCATAAGTGTGTGGGTTCATTTCTGGGTCTTCAATTCTATTCCATTGATCTACCTGCCTGTCATTGTACCAATACCATGCAGTTTTTATCACTACTGCTCTGTAGTACAGTTTGAGGTCAGGGAGGCTGATTCCCCTAGAAGTCCTTTTATTGTTGAGGATAGTTTTTGCTATCCTGGGTTTTTTGTTATTCCATATGAATTTGAGAGATGCTCTTTCTAAGTCTATGAAGAATTGAGTTGGGATTTTGATGGGGATTGCATTGAATTTGTAGATTGCTTTAGTCAGGATGGCCATTTTAACTATATTAATCCTACCAATCCATGAGTATGGGAGATCTTTCCATCTTCTGAGGTTCTCGTTGATTTCTTTCTTCAGAGACTTGAAGTTCTGGTCATACAGATCTTTCACTTGTTTGGTTAGAGTCACAGCAAGATACTTTATATTGTTTGTGACTATTGTGAAGGGTGTCATTTCCCTAATTTCTTTCTCAGCCAGTTTATCCTTCTAGTACAGGAAGACTACTGATTTGCTTGAGTTAATTTTGTATCCAGCCACTTTGATGAAGTTGTTTATCACCTGTAGCAGATCTCTGGTGGAGTTTTTCAGGTCACTTAAGAATACCATCACATCGTCTGAAAATAGTGATATTTTTATTTCTTCCTTTCCAATTTGTATCCCTTTGACCTCCTTTTGTTGTCTAATTGCTCTAGCTAGAACTTCAAGTACTATATTTAATAGATAAGGAGAGAGAGGGCAGCCTTGTCTAGTCTCTGATTTTAGTGGGATTGCTTCAATTTTCTCTCCATTTAGTATGACGTTGGCCACTGGTTTGCTGTATATTGCTTTTACTATGTTTAGGTATGGTCCTTGAATTTCTGACCTTTCCAAGTCTTTTATGCGGAAAGGATGTTTAATTTTGTCTAATGCTTTTTCAGCATCTAATTAATTGACCATGTGGTTTTTGTTTAATTTGGGTTTGTTTATGTAGTGGATTACATTGATGGATTTCCGGGTATTGAACTATCCCTGCATCTGTGGGATGAAGCCTACTTGATCATGGTGAATGATCTTTTTGATGTGTTCTTGGATTTAGTTTGTGAGAATTTTATTGAGTATTTTTGCATTGATATTAATAAGGGAAATTAGTCTGAAGTTTTCTTTCTTTGTTGGGTCTTTGTGAGGTTGTGCTATCAGTGTAACTGTGACCTCATAGAATGAATTGAGTATTTTCCTTCTGTTTCTATTTTGTGGAATAGATTGAAGAGTATTGGGATTAGGTCTTCTTTGAAGGTCTGATAGAATTCTGCACTGAAACCTTCTAGTCCTGGGATTTTTTTGGTTGGGAGACTTTTAATGACTGCTTCTATTTCTTAGGGATTATGGGATGGTTTAGAGGATTTCTCTGATCCTGACATAACTTTGGTATTTGGTATCTGTCTAGAAAATTGTACATTTCATCCAGATTTTCCAATTTTGTTGCATATAGGCTTTTGTAGTAGGGTCTGATAATTTTTTGAATTTCCTCAGAATCTGTTGTTATATCTCACTTTTCATTTAATTTTGTTAATTTGGATACTGTCTTTGTGCCCTCTGGTTAGTCTGGCTAAGGGTTTATCTATCTTGTTGATTTTATCAAAGAACTAACTCCGGGTTTTGTTGATTATTTGTATAGTTCTTTTAGTTTCTACTAGGTTGATTTCAGCACTTAATTTGATTATTTCCTGCCTTCTACTCCTCTTGGGTGTATTAGCTTCTTTTTGTTCTAGAGCTTTCAGGTGTGCTGTCAAGCTGCTAGTGTATGCTCTCTCCAATTTCTTTTTGGAGGCATTCAGAGCTATGAGCTTTCCTCTTAGCACTGCTTTCATTGTGTCCCATAGGTTTGGGTATGTTGTACTTTCATTTTCATTAAATTCTAGGAAGTCTTTAATTTCTTTCCTTATATATTCCTTGACCAAATTATCATTGAGTAGAGCATTGTTTGGCTTCCATGTGTATGTGGGCTTTCTGTTGTTGTTGTTGTTGCCATTGAAGACCAGCCTTAATCCGTAGTAACCTGATAGGAGGCATGGGATTATCTCAATCTTCTTATATCTGTTGAGGTTTGTTTTGTGACCAATTATATGGTCAATTTTGGAGAAGGTACCATGAGGTGCTGAGAAGAAGGTATATTCTTTTGATGTAGGATGAAATGTTCCATAGATATCTGTTAAATCCATTTGTTTCATAGCATCTGTTAGTTTCACTGAGTCTCTGTTAAGTTTGTGTTTCCAAGATCTGTTCCTTGATGATAGTGGGGTGTTGAAGTCTCCCACTAATATAGTTTGAGGTGAAATGTGTGCTTTGATGTTTAGTAAAGTTTCTTTTTTTGTGTAAATCAAGGTTTATTAAATTCGTTTTATTGGATATTTTCTTTATTTACATTTCAAATGTTTTCCCTTATTGGGAATTGAGGTAGATGTTTTGAGATGAGGGTATGCCAAATGTATTTACCGGATTCTGTTTCTTTTTATGTTTACCCAAGGTACATATTTTATTGTGTTTTGTATTTTTATTTTTTTATTTTTCATATTTTATTTACATTTCAAATGTTTCCACCTTTCCAGGTCTCCCCTTTGGAACCTCCCCATTCCCTCCCCCCTCCCCCTGCCACTATGGGGTTATTCTCCCACCTACCCACCCACCCACTCTCGTCTTCCCTCCTGGGTATTCTCCTATACTGGGGCATCTAATACCCTCAGGCCCAAGGCCCTCTCTTACTTCAAATGGATATCAAGACCTTCCTCTGCCACATTTGTGGCCAGCACCGTGGTCCCTCCATGTGTATTCTTTGGTTGTTGATCCAGTCTCCAGGAGTATCGGGGGTCAGGCCAGTTGCCACTGTTACTGCTTCCCTGGGGATGCAAACTCCCTCAGATCCTTCAGTCCTTTCTCCAAGTCCTCCATCTGGGTCCTCACACTCAGCTCTACTGTTGCTGTGAAGTGACTCTTGGGTATTTCAAACTTTTGGGCTAATAACCACTTAACAGTGAATACATACCGTGTTCATTCTTTTGTGACTGTGTTTCCTTGCTCAGGATGATATTTTCAAGATCCATCCATTTGTCTGCGAATTTCATGAAGTCATTGTTTTTAACAGCTAAGAAGTATTCTATTGTCTAAATGTACCACATTTTCTGTATCCATTCCTCTGTGGAGGGACATCTGGGTTGTTTCCAGTTTCTGGCTATTATAAATATGGCTGCTATGAACATAGTGAAACAAGTGTCTTTATTACATATTGGAGCATCTTTTGGATATATGCCCAGGAGTGGAATAGCTGAGTCCTCAGTCAGTATTATGTTCATTTTTCAGAGGGTCCGCCAAACTGATTTCCAGAGAGGTTGTATCAACTTGCATTCCCACCAGCAATGGAGGAGTGTTCCTCTTTCTCCACATCCTCACCAACATCTGCTGTCACCTGAGTTTTTGATCTTAGCCATTCTGACTGGTGTGAGGTGAAATCTCAGGGTTGTTTTGATTTGCATTTCCCTGATGACTAAGGATGTTGAACATTTCTTTAGGTGCTTCTTGGCCATTCGAGTTTCCTCAGTTGAGAATTCTCTGTTTAGCTCTCTTCCCCATTTTTTGATAGGGTTATTTGCATCTCTGGAGTCTAGGTTCTTGATTTCTTTGTATACATTGGATATTAGCCCTCTATCTAATGTAGGATTGTTAAAGATCTTTTCCCAATCTGTATGTTACAGTTTTATACTATTTACAGTGTGCTTCACTTTACAGAAGCTTTGTAATTTTATGAGGTCCCATCTGTCGATTCTTGATTAGAGCACAAGCCATTGGTGTTCTGTTCAAGAACATTTCCCCTGTGCCCAAGTGTTCGAGACTCTTCCCCACTTTCTCTTCTATTAGATTCAGTGTATCTGGTTTTATGTGAAGGTCCTCAATCCACTTGGACTTGAGCTTTGTACAGAAAAATAGGAATGGTTTCTTTTATGAATGTGGGAGCCCTCGCATTCAGGGTTTAGATGTTCAGAATTGAGAGTTCTTCTTGGTAGATTTTTTCTTTGATGAGTATGAAGTGTCCTTCCTTATCTTTTTTGATGACTTTTGGTTGAAAGTCGATTTTATCCTATATTAGAATGGCTACTCCAGCCTGTTTCTTAGGGCCATTTGCTTGGAAAATTGTTTTCCAGCCCTTTACTCTGACGTAGTGTTTGTCTTTAACATGAATTTGCATTTCCTGGATGCAGCCAAATGCTGGGTCCTCTTTATGGATCCAGTCTGTCAGTCTATGTCTTTTTATTGGGAAATAGAGTCCATTGATGTTTAGTGATATTAAGCAATAGTGACTGTTGCTTCCTGTTATTTTTTATGTTGTTTTTATGTTTGTGTGGCTATCTTCTTTTGAGTTTGTTGAAAGATTACTTTATTGCTTTTTCTAGGGTTTAGTTTCCCTCCTTGAGTTGGCGTTTTCCATGTATTATTCTTTATAAGGCTGGGTTTGTGGAAACATACTGTGCAAATTTGGATTTGTCATAGAATATTTTGGTTTCACCATCTATGATTATTGAGAGTTTTGCTGTGTTTAGCAGCCTGGGCTGGCATTTGTGTTTTCTTAGAATCTGTATGAGATCTGCCCAGGATCTTCTAGCTTTCATAGTCTCTGGTGAGAAGTCTGGTGTAATTTTTATAGGTCTGCCTTTATATGTTATTTGACCTTTTTCCCTTACTGCTTTTAATATTTTTTCCTTGTTTTGTGTATTTGGTGTTTTGACTATAATGTGACGGGAGGAATTTCTTTTCTGGTCCAGTCTATTTGGAGTTCTGTAGGCTTCTTGTATATTTATGTTCATCTCTTCCTTTAGGTTAGGGAAGTTTTATTCTATAATTTTGTTGAAGGTATTACTGGTCCTTTAAGTTGGGAATCTTCACTCTCTTCTATACCTACTATCCTTAGGTTTGGTCTTCTCATTGTATCCTGGATATCCTGGATGTTTTGGGTTAGGAGCTTTTTGGATTTTGTGTTTTCTTTGATTGTTGTGTTAATGTTTTCTATGGTATCTTCCGCACCTGAGATTCTGTCTTCTATCTCTTGTATTCTGTTGGTGATGCTTGCATCTATGAGTCCTGATTTCTTTCCTAGGTTCTCTAACTCCAGGGTTGTCTCCCTTTGTGATTTCTTTATTGTTTCTATTTCTGTTTTTAAATCCCAGATGGTTTTGTTCATTTCCTTAGTCTGTTTGATTGTGTTTTCCTATAATTCTTTAAGCGATTTTTGTGTTTCCTCTTTAAGGGCTTCTAGTTGTTTACCTGTGTTCTCTTGTATTTATTTAAGGGAGTTATTTATTTCCTTCTTAAAATCTTCTATCATCATCATGAGATGTGAATTTAAATCTGCATCTTGCTTTTCTGGTGTGTTGGGGTATACAGGGTTTGCTGTGTTGGTAGAGCTTGCTTCTGATGATGTCAAATAGTCTTGGTTCCTGTTCCTTATGTTCTTGCCCTTGCTTTTTGCCATCTGGTTATCCCTGGTGTTAGCTGGTCTTATTCTCTCTGATTGTTGCCTGTCCTTCCTGCAAGCCTAGGTGTCAGTACTCCTTGAACACCAGTTCTCTCTGAGAGGAATTTGGGTTTGGAGAGCTGTGGTGCAGAGTCAGCTCTGTGGTGCACACATAAACCAGAAGGATGTAGTCCCCAGCTGTTTCTTGTTTCCTGTGTCCTGATGGATCTGCAAGGGTCCCTGTTTGTTGAGTGGATTTGAAAAGAAGTGATGGTCTTGCCTATCCTTGATGGTGTGTCGGCACTCCTGAGATACCAGCTCTCTCCTGGCACTATTTGAGTATGGAGCTTTGCATCACAGAATCTGCTCCCTGACCACCAAAAGAAACCAGAAGCCCTCTCCTCAGTCCCTGTGTTCTGGGTATTCCAGGTGGGTCCCTCTGAGCAGACAGGCTTGTCCACACTCCTGGGAGGCTAGGTTTCTCCCAGTGCTATTTAGCCCTGGTTGCCCAGACAGAGGTCTCCTGCCACAGATAGATGCTTGATGGCTCCTTCCTCCAGGCTGTTCCTCAGTTCCTGTGTCCTAAGAATTCTGGATGAGTCCCGCTGATCAGTGTTATTCCTCTTACCCCTTCTCAAGAGCTTTTCCACAATCCTGTGAGTTCTAGTCATTTTTAGGTATCTACAATGCTCTTATCTAGGAAAGCTTCCTGTTACAGTTTTTAAAAGATTTTTAATTTTGAGTCTCTTTTGAACTTATTTGTTTTGATAAAAATAAAGGAAGCAAGAGCCAAAAATGGTACTTTCTTTCCTTAGAAATATTAGCTAGTTTATGACTGTGACAAATAAACTGGTGTTATCACTTATAGTTCCTAAAATCCATAATCAAATATAAGAAAATCTTCAATTTACTTTAATATATCTAGCAAGACATTATCTTCTCTGAAAAGTAAAATTACCATTTGGAGAAAAAAGGAGTTATCATGTGATTAAAATTGCATTGTCTAGTTTAATATAGACAATAAAATTATGAAATGACTCATTGACTCAATTATTCCCTTCTACTTGTAGGATCCAGCGTGCTTTATCTCTTTACTTGGAGTGCCTCTGTCTTGCCTCATTTTGAAGTCATTTCCCTTTCATTCTATTCATCTTTCTCCAACTTTATAGCCTTAAGATAAATTTTAGACTTATAACAAATTGCCCGTTAAATAGCTGGCCTTGTCAAACTGATAGGCAGGGAACGAAAAAATTGCTCACTTCTAAAGGCCCATTTACTTATTAATGACAGCATAGGTTACTATTTTTCTCTGAATGAATTAGTTCAGCCAAAGTAGACAGCCTGGTAGAAGAAAAAATAGAATAGAAAGTAGGCCTTTGAAATGTCACTTCATAAACCTTTCTATGACTTAGATCCCATTTGTCATTCGAAATTGTTTTGAGATATATGACTTCAGCTTTGCAAAGAGCTTGAGAAAAGGCAAAACAGCAGACTCAGTAAACATACTTCCTATGGTTAGACATAGAACATTATTGGAAAATCCAGTTTGTAATTTATTGCACATGAGACTTAGGCAACACACTTCATTTTCTTGAACCTAAGGTTTTCATCTTGTACATAGGATGAAACATTACTTCCCACTAGTCTTATTTCAAGGATAAGGTATATAAAGTAGTTTACATAGAAACACAATTAATAGTAATTGGATATTAATTATGCCATTATTAATATTTATTTTTAAAATGATATAAACATCAGGTGAAGTTTGTAATTCAATTTTTAAAGGATATTATATGTAGCCAAAGTTTCAAGATATTTTCATTCAATTCCTTAGAGATCATATAAATTATAAATTACAACTCTTTCTTCACACTTTTTACTGAATTTACATTTGTACAATCATTCACTTTTTGATGCTGGGGCTCAAAATTGGGGCTTCACATACTCCAAGCACTTCATTTTCCCCAGAGCTATAACGTTAGCTTTCCCCAAGTATTTCTACTTAATTTTTTTTCACATGTTTTAAGGATTCTGCATTACATTTTTAACAATGTCCTTTTTGACAGAGGATAAAAAATTCTTTGTTGGTTTTGAGTCTCATCACCACAATGAAATGAAAACAAAAATCAAATGCAGATTTGAAGTAAGTAAGCATAGTTTTGTGTATATCTGAACATATTGTGAACCCTAAGACTGTGAACTGAAAAAACACCTATTTGGTGTGACTCAGCCCAAGCAAACACCTTTATCTGAAGAGCTTTCATAAACAAGAGCTACATAAACTCAATGAAATGTCAACAGGCAGTACAAGCAACCAGATGACAGGGAGTAGACATAAGGAAGAAGAAAAGAAGAATATGGAATTGAAGCATATTTAAAGACAGCATGGAGAAGGAGAAAGATTTTTCTTTTCCTTCTGGGAATGCCAGTGGAGGAGAACAGTCCACTGGGTGCTTTAATTGCCTCTTTGAGCTAGAAGATTTTCACCTTAGCATCTGTCTCCTCCTGTCTTCATTAGTAAAATCGAAAGGATGGGATTTTTGTCCTTAGTGATCAAAGAAATGCAAATCAAAATGACCATGAGACTCGACCTTACACCAATCAGAATGGCTAAGATCAAAACCTCAGGTGACAAAAAATGTTGGCAAGGATGTGGAGAAAGAGGAACACTCCTCCATTGCTGGTAGGATTGCGAACTGGTACAACCATTCTGGAAATCAGTTTGGATGTTCCTCAGAAAATTGGAAATAGATATAAATGAAGACCCAGAAAAACCACTTTTGGGAATATACCCAAAAGATGCCCCACCATGCCACAGGGGCATGTGTTCCTATGTTCATAGTGGCCTTGTTTGTGAGAGCCAGAAGCAGAAAACAACCCAAATGTCCCAAGATAGAAGAATGAATACAGAAAATGGGGTTCATTTACACAATGGACTATTACTCAGCTATTAAGAACAAAGACTCCTGAATTTTGCAGGCAAATGGATGGAACTAGAAAATATCTTGAGTGAGATAACTCAGACCCAAAAGGACATGCATGGTATGTACTCAGTAATAAGTAGATATTAGCCCCCCCTCCAAATGTACAGAATACGCAAGATACAGTCCAAAGAACCCAAAAAGGAGAACAAGCTGAAGGGCCCAAGTGAGCACACCTTAGTCCCACTTGGGAGGGAGATGAAAGCAGCCACAATGGGAGAGGGAGGGACTTAGGAGGGAAAGGGGACAAAGGAGGGATAGAGTGGATCATTGTCTGGTATTGGGTGGGGTAAAAGAACTGAAGCTCCGAGGACCAGCAGAAAGAATGGAAACAGGTAACCTTTGGAGGTAGGAGGTTGGGGGCACCCTCCAGAAAATAACAGAGACATGGGAGGTGAGAGACTCTCAAGACTCAAACGGAGGGACCTTGGATGAAATGCCCTACAGTGGGGACAGGGAACTTATAGATCCCACCTCCAGTAGAAAGATAGGGCATCAATTTAAAGATGGGGTTGCTATGCCACAGTAAAAAAACTCTGACCCTTAATTGTTCCTGTCTGAAAGAACTTCAGGGATAGAAATGGAAAGGAGCCTGAAGAATAGAAGTTCCAGCTATAGGCCCAAAGTGGGATCCAGCTCAAGGGGAGGCCCCAAGGTCTGACACTATTACTGAGGCTATGGAGTGCTCACAAAAACGGACCTTGCATGACTGCCCTCTGAAAGACCCAACAAGCAGGTGAAAGAGTCAGATGCAGATATTTACACCCAACCAATGGACAGAAGCTGCTGACCCCTGTGGTTGAATTAGGGAATGGCTGAAATAAGCTGAAGAGTAGAGCGACCCTGTAGGAGGACCAGCAGTCTCGATT
This sequence comes from Rhynchomys soricoides, assembly GCA_019843965.1. NCBI lineage: Eukaryota > Metazoa > Chordata > Mammalia > Rodentia > Muridae > Rhynchomys > Rhynchomys soricoides. The sequence continues at coordinate 403,488 of JADRCH010007186.1, forward strand.
ATCCTGGACCCTGAGGTCTCTCAGACACTGGATCACCAAACAGGCAGCATACACCAGCTGATATGAGGTCCCAACACATATACAGCAGAGGGATGCTGGGCCTGGGTTCAATCAGAGATGGTACACCTAACCCTCAAGTGACTGGAGGCACCAGGGAGTAGAGAGGTCTGGTGGGGTGGGAGTGGGGAGGTGGGGACATCCTCATGGAGACAGATGGGCAGGGAGGAGGTGTGTGATGTGGAACAGTTGGAGGGTAGACCAGGAAGGGAATAAAATCTGGAGTATTTAAAAAAAAAACAGAAGGAATATAAAAAATATTTACTTAAGAAAGTATAGCAAGGCCGGGCCGTGGAGTCACACGCCTTTAATCCCAGCACTTGGGAGGCAGAGGCTGGCGGATTTCTGAGTTCGAAGCCAGCCTGGTCTACAAAGGGAGTTCCAGGACAGGCATACCTACACAGAGAAACCCTGGCTCAGAAAAAAAAAAAAAAAGTATAGCAAGTATAAAGTATAGTAAGGGACTGGAGTTAGGAACAATCATTTGTCCTGTAGAAAACAAAATCTCTTTAAGAATAATACATATTAACATATGACAGAATAGTCCAAACTTTTGTGTGTGTTCATGTGTGTGTGTGTGTATGTGTGTGTGTGTGTGTTTGATAAATAAGAGTGTACATTCTCTTAAACCTTTAAACGACCTACATATCTATGTTCTGGTAAATGAGACAAGATATAGCATGCATATTTAATCCATTTAATGTAATGTTATTCAGTATTAAGAAAAAATGAACATAACAGAACCCCCAAAACCTTATGACACATAAAAAGGTGAAAAGAAGAAAACATAGCAAAAGATTGATTTTCCAGTAAAGAAAAATTCATGGAAAAAGAGGTTAGTTCTTACCTAGTACCAGGGATGATAATGAGGTAATAAAATAATAATAGCCTAAAATAATTTTAAACAAAATTATGGAAATGTGACTAGAAATTTCTAAAAGTAGTTTATATAGATGATTGCATTACTTGTAAAGTTATTCAAATTATTGAATAGGTATAAAAATATGAGAAACCAAGTTAAAGGAAAACAATAGGAAAAATTGTAATATATTTGTATATAAATTATAGAGAATGAAGTTGAATTAATATTAATTAGCAGAATATCTTCAAATAATGTCACTGATCATCCATACATATGAACTTTACTTCAAATGTAAATTATTTAATTAAAAATTGTTCACTCATCAAAACTGGCTCTCCTTACAGGTAATTAACCTTACACCTGTTTTTAAATATAAAATAGCTGTGAGAGATACAAAAAATGAGATTTACATTGTTTTGATGAAGAACATACCAGGCGTCTATAGTAAAAAATAAACATTATTATTGGGACTAAGAATATATTTAGAATATTAATTTTCTTGAATATATATATATATATATAGAGAGAGAGAGAGAGAGAGAGAGAGAGAGAGAAAGAGAGAGAGAGGTATCTCTTCATTTATTCATGCATGTATCAACAGCTCTTTATTAGGCATACATGGCAAGCTCAATAAAAGTCTCTCATAACTATTAACTACTTGAGCATCAGTGTAAAAAGTTCTTGACTCTGAAATTTTGTTTTGTTTTTATAATTCCTTTTATTTTATTACTTTAATTTTTTACAGTCCAGTTGTTAATCCCTTCCTTCTACCCTCCTACAGCTCCTCCCCAAGAGGAGGCCCCCCAACAGGCCACCTCACTCCCTGAGGCCTCAAGTCTCTCAATGATTAGGCATGTCTTCCCCCACTGAGGCCAGACCAGGCAGTCCTCTGTTGTGTATGTGTCTGTGGAGCCTTGGACCAACTAGTGTATGCTGCCCGGTTGGTGGCTCAGTTTCTGAGAGATCTCAGGGTTAGGGTTAATTGAGACTACTGGTCTTCCTATGGGGTCACCCTCCTCCTCAGCATCTTCCAGCTTTTCTCTAATTCAACCACAGGGGTCCCTGACTTCAGTCCATTGTTTGGGTGTTAAAGTACCTGCATCTGTCTCAGTCAGCTGCTTGTTGGTCCTCTTGGAGAACATCCATACTAAGATTCTTTCATGGGTGTCCTTTTGGGTCTTAGTTACCTCACTAAGGATGATATTTTTTAGTTCCATCCATTTGCCAGAAAATGTGGTTCATTTACACAATAGAATACTATCCAGCTATTAAGACCCTGAAATTTTGACATTAAGCTTCATCTTAATCAACTGTTCCATGATTAAATATTAAATCAGTACACACACACATTTGTGCATGTCACTTCATTATTGTTTCTTAATAATATTAATTTAAAACATTTCTCCCTTGGAATACTATTCCCTCCAGTACAGTCAATTCAAAAGTTATTGAAGATTAACAAGAAGTAAGTGGATAGCAAAGCTGACAGTTTCATATATGCTTTTCATTTCTTTCTTGGTCCACTATCCCACATTCAATTTCCACTGTGTTCAGATTGGTCTCTATGGTGTAGCATCATAATTTCCTTATATACTTTTGCTTTTTAGTCCTTTCTCATTTTTTGAGCTTGCCTGAAATCAGGAGCAACATTTTTGAAGGATACAATGATGAAGATTTGAAATGGGCTAAAAATAATCAGTGAAACAATAGAGGAATTATGATAACAGAGTTGGAAAAACAAAATCCGACTCAACAACAACTACAGGATGAATCAGAAAAATCAAACATGGCAAAACCATAAGTTTTAAAACTACCTTTGGATCTTACACATTGGCCAGTCTATTACCCCCAAATGCATAGCAATTTAGTGAATTACAGTAAATTAATATCTTCTGATACATAACTTGAAAATGCTGACTGCATTATGAAGAGTCAACAAATCATGGATAAAAGTGCAGTGTTTCTCTCTATTGCACATTGTTAAAAGTCATGACCTTTTAGTATGATTATTTTGAGTTCTTGATTCACCAAGAGCTTAGAAATACCATACACTAGTTTCATTTGATATGTATTATCTAAAAGCCTATCATAACACTGCTGCCATTTAAATATTTTCCTGAGATTTGAGAAGCCAGCTAAATATATTTATTTCTTGACATCTAGTATACAGCCAACAATGAGTTAGTTCCATCTGGTTTAGGCTTGTGCTGTATAATGAATGTCAGTTGGTGACAGCTTAATTCTGTTTCACTGATTATCTCAAACCTGAATTTTATGGCAATACAGGCTCACTCTCTCGTTTACCTTTATATGCCTGATAGAATATATAATTACAGTTGAGGTTAGCATATTCCATCATCTACTTAATGAGCTGCATGACGATTAAACTCAAACTGGAAAATAATTTAGCATATTTTAACTTTTCTTCACTCTGCTCTGATTTAATTTTTACAGTGTCACTTACTTTGATCCATTACCACCCTCCCCTTCATTCTGGCAAATGCTCTGCATCAATTCATTTCCTAATCTCATGATTTGAACTCAATGGCATTTGACCTGGAAATAAAATTTTTATGGTTATTAAACTACCAGAAGGGAACTGGTAATTTGAATTTCAGTATTTGCATTATAGTGCATGTACAGGGAGAACATTTTGATAATGATTTACATTTGGATGAAATAGTTCCTCTAATAAGCTTGAACAAAAACTCTGAGATGATTGAGACAGACAACTTTTAATATCAACAAAATAGATAAACTATTATTCTGTGAGTTTACTGGTTAAACGACCATACCAAAGACTGAATGAATACTATTTGGATATAGGAGCCTTAAATTCTTTCTGACTACCCATCTTTACATTATGGAATGTAAATATAACAGGTAAAGAAAATAGCAGAATTAGACACACAGAAAGCTTTCAAGTTATGAAAATTAACCCTAAAATGTTTATTTAATGAACACATAGAATATGTACACATGATTCATATACCCACCTACTTAGAGAAATTTACTTGGCTCCCATTTCACTTAAATTTGAGCTAATGTTTCAGATAGGATCATACAAAATTCTACAAAATATGGTGGAATATGTGGGAGGTAAACTCAAATAGAAAATAATATACAATAAATGAAACATAAGTACACTAGTTTAAAGAAAAAGTAAACTTATAAGTCAGTTGTTCTATATTTAATCAAAATAATGGTTGAATATCTTCCTTCACAATAACCTTGCTATAGAAATTTATTATGAACACCTTTGGGGAAATTAATTGAAGACATTACTGAATTGCCCTAGTAAACAAAATCTGGAAGAAAATTAAATGCTTCAAGTAAAATTTCTGGATTATGAGATAACTTTCCTGAGGGTCATCCTCAACTTTTGTGAAGTTTCTATAAATAAACCATTTTTTTAATTTTACCAAGTTTAGAAGTCAAAACACAGAGTTTGACAGTTCCCAAACAGGCAGAAAGCAATGGGGAAAATTAAAGAGGAAATAACATGAGGACTCCTCAAATATATGCCTGTGTTCTTGGATGGTCCCTGAAGTTAACCTGAATAGCATAACGTAAAGTAATTGGAAAGCTAAAAGAATTGAGCAGTTTTATTTGCTTGTCATCTTGGAAATGGGGTCAAGAAGTATGCTGTGAAAACAAAATCTGTGGTTCATAGTCAAGAAATAAAACTCTATATGAACCAAAATTTATGGCTAACCTTATACTGAATGTAGAATTATTTTCTGTTTTCCAACTAGTATTGACAAAATGGTAGTTTGTTTTCCCTTTGATGTGTCCTGAATTTACCCTGTAGGAATGTAGGGGAGGGGGAAAGAAATGAAAGATATAAATAATATAGAAGTAACTGTCTTTATTGATATGTTAAATGATTACTTAGAAAATTCTAAGAAAATTTTTATTATAGAAGCAAATGTTTTTATTAATGCCAAAAGCATCAATATACAAATGTAACTTGTCCTTTTATGTAATAAAATGTTTTATCTATAACATAGATATACATAAGCACTGATATATTATTGTATAAAATATATTCAATATCTCTGCCACAGTACAAGTAAAACACTGAGTAAAATTGATGGAGACTTGAACAATTGCTGAGAGATATTATGACTGTGGCATTTTAAAGATTGGATTATATTATCAGGTTGTGTAACTGATTTGATGTGTATGTGAAGATGGAGACTGTTAGTGTCTTTTATTAAGAGCTGAAGACTTTATAAATTATGTGATTTAAATTTAGGTATAAAATAAAAAGTCAGAATTAAACCATAACAGAGAGAGGGATTTGACATTAAATAATAATTTCACTTGTTGCATATTTATTGATCCTGAGTATATGGGTACATCACATAGGTATACAAATCAAATATTAACTAATGCAAAATAATAAAGCAAACTTAATTTTAAACAATTATTTGACTTATAGCTATATCATCACTTATTAAATAAAATCAATCATATATACTAATGATATAAAAATTATTGTTTTGTATATAAAGAATTAAATCCTGGCTGATTATTTGATAATTTAGGACAGAGATTATATTAAATATTTTTCAAAGTAATTGATATTTTGATTTCATCACCAAAGCTGAGAATTTCACTTCACATAAATATGCAGTACAAGATGGCAAAAGAAGGTTTGGTGTCACTTGAGAAATCATTGAAAATTAAGACAACACTAATCCCAAATCAATGTTCATTTAATGATTGTTTTATGAAATTCAAGTCAGCAATACAAACTGCAACATTTATTGTCAAGCATTCTAACACAACACAAAGGCACTACATTTATACATACATACTGAAGAATAAGAATGGGTAAATAATGAAAATCTTAGTTTTCTGTAATTAGACTTTTAGGTAGGTGATCAAAAACATTTTTATGTGCATCTTGAACATTGCAATCTGTAGTAGTTTGAATATGTTTAATCCAGGGGATGGCACTATTGGGATTTATGGACTTGTTAGAGTAGGTGTGGCCTTGTTGGAAGAAGTTCGTCATTGTGTGGATGGACTTTGAGTCCCTCCTCCTAGCCTCATGGAATCCTGGATTCATTTAGAAGAAGATGTAAAACTCTCAGCTACTCTAGCACCATGCCTGCCTGGAAGCTGTCATGCCTCCCACCCTAATCATAATGGACTGAACTTCTGAACCTGTGGGGTAACCCCAATTAAATGTTTTACTTTATAAAACTTGCCTTGGTCATGGTGTATCTTCACAGCAATGTAAACCCTAACTAAGAGACAATCCATAATATTCAAAAGTCTCAAATCTGAACTGAGATATTTCAGAGATTAGTCCTCAATATAGCATGGCATACATAAAATAAAAAGTGCATACATGTGTTTTCAGAACCAAGGTTATAGTGAAGTTGTCTGGAATAACATAGTTAAGCACATTCAAAAACACCTGCAGATATATGCCTCATCTGGTGTTGGTTTAATATTTATTTGAAACAGCTGCATTCAGTTAGATGATCCCTCCCACTGTGGTATCACGGTCCACAGTTTTGGAATCTGGGGTCTAGATGACAGTTTGGTGATAAAATGTAAGTTACATAACTAATTAGTGTTCTAGGCAGTATTCTAACAACTGCTTATTGTACTCATTTTAGTCTTCAGAATCAATGTGATATGCATCAGAATTCCAATGAAGTTTTTACAGAAAGAAACAAGTGTTTGATAGGGTTTTACTATACAGCTTAGGCAGACCTGGAACACATATTTTATTTAAGGCTGGTTTGGATTTTCCAATCAGATTTTCCCAGGTCACTTTCCATAATGATAGAATTATAGGTGAGTGCAAGTACACCCAAACTGTATAATTTTAAAAGTATGTATATTAGTCTGTAAATTGTGCAAAATTTTATGTTTTATTGTGGCTTTCCTCCAAACATTCACATAATGTACTTTGCTCATATTACTCCTCAACTTCTGTTTTCCCATTCACTTCTGCTAGACTTTTTTCTTCATTTTAAACTCATCTCCATTCTAACTTCATGTCATCAACTCAGTATGACAGTTCCTCATTATTTCTTTTATAACTATATGAAGATTGATATGGAATGAAAATTGAAATTTATCATATATTTTTTAAATTAATAATTATTTTATTTTGATATATTAATTATATTAAATTTGTTATTATTTGGTTATGTAGAGAATGATTGTGAATATTTTGGAAGAAATTATATCATACCTTTGTTTTTTGTTTTTATTTTTTCTGGGCATGATCAGATTTTATTTAGGGGAATAAAATGAAAAATATGTGATAGGTCTCACATCACTTAACCAATAATTGGCATGTGTCAACAATACATTCTTTAAATAGCATGTTATTAATTTGTCCACTACTCATTTACTAAGTACTCTGCCTTGAAATGCCAGAAATTCTATGCATTAAAATTGTGTTATGTATCCAGGAAAAAGAACATAACATATACACTCAAAAATCTATCTAGAAAGTATATTAACTATATACTTGTAATAATATTGTACTGTGTTTTTACAAATGTATAAACAGGCATTTACATTGTGTTTATATAACAATGTTTTTAATATAAACAAAAATTTTTCCAAGGAAAATAAATTTACTCTTAAAACCCGAAACTGAGAAATTATATCTTTATGTAGACGAGTCACATCTCTTTCTAGGACAGCAAACACAATTGTTTGATGTGTATGAGACTGTAGTAATGAAAGAAAAAAGAGTAGGTAGACTAAACTTCACTTTAGAATCTCCAGATCTGTACTGGCTAGTTTTGTGTGTCAACTTGACACAAGCTGAAGTTATTACAGAGAAAGGAGTTTCATGCCTCCATGAGATCCAGCGGTAAGGCATTTTCTCAATTAGTGATCAAGGGTGGAAGGTCCCTTGTGAGTAGTACCATCTGTGGGCTGGTAGTCTTGGGTTCTATAAGAGAACAAGCTGAGCAATCCAGAAGCAAGCAAGCCATTAAGGTACATCCCTCCATGGCCTCTGCATCAGCTCCTGATTCCTGACCTGCTTGAGTTCCAGTCCTGACTTCCTTTGGTGATGAATAGCAGCATGGAAGTGTAAGCTCAATAAACCATTTCCTCCCCAACTTGCATCTTGGTCATGATGTTTGTGCAGGAATAGAAACCCTGACTAAGTCAAGATCATATCTTGGCTAGACAAAATATTTGCCAACCTAACTCAGCACATTAATTTTGGCATTGCTAATTGGAAAATCTATGGAGGGCTGCAAAAGTATCTTTTATTCGCCTGATATAATTGTTGTTTCAGAGGTTTACTACCTCCATCTGTTAACTTTGAAAATCTATTTGACCTAGAGTACCAGCACAAGGAAGCTTAGTATAAGAAGATTATGAGTTTGAGCTAAGCTAGTTTACTTATTGCTCTAGTTATTTTATTTAATATTTCCAGAAAGATAGCAATATATTTTTAGTATAAAATTGATATTAATTTAAACTCTTGCATGTGTTGCAGGTTTTTAAATAATGATAAGATAACTAAAACCAAATAATTCTTTAAAAATGGTCTTTGACCAACAAATGGATGATGAAAATATGTTATATATACACCATAGAATATTAGTCAGCATTGAAGAAATATTCAATCATGAAATTGCAGGTAAGTGTAGAACTAGAAAAGAACATATTGAGTTAGGTAACACAGACCCAGAAAGACAAATGCCTCATAGTCTCTTTCATTGCAGGTTCTTAAATCAAATCAATATGTAAATACATATTTTGCAGTAAGTTTAAAAAGCAGGAAAGTAAAAAGGGATCATTATCTGTGTAGGTGGTTGGAGGAACAGTGCACAGGTACAAGTAATCTAACAGAAAAAAAGGTTACTCTAATTAGGGAGAGGGAAGGTCAATACATGAGAAAGAGTATAAAATAACAAAAAGGATACCTGAAAAAGTCATAAGAAATAATACTATTAACTATCTACCCCAAAGTTCCTCATCTTATATATAACTCTGTGGGTAAATATGCATACATAGTTGAAATGATTTTTTTTTTCATCCAGATCAATAGTGTTCCTTCCAGGAATCAAAGACAACCAAACAGAACCCGCAACACCAGTCATGAGCAGTATTCCTCTTTTGAGTTGTTGGTCAGAGTGGTCTAAGAGAATCCCAAAATATATAGGTATATGCTTAGATTTTAATCTAAACCTACTTTATTTAGCGTTCTAGATTGCTTCACCTTTGCTTCTAGCCCACCAACCAGAGGTAAGGGGAAAATGTTTAAAGGAAAAGGGGGTTGTAGACCTACTTAGAAGTAGTTCTTTGGGGCATTTCCACTCTTTGTTTTCAGGATACTCACAGTCCAGTTGAATAGCAAATATCAATCATGAATCAGTAGCAGTGGTTTGATCCACCAGAAATCACAAGGCTCCACAAAATTGGCACTACATTCTGACTGTTCAACATTCCATACCTCCTCCCGGCCCCCCTGTCTCCACCAGAATGTCCCCACCCCCACCCCCACCCTACCAGACCTCTCTACTCCCTGGTGCCTCCAGTCTCTTGAGGGTTAGGTACATCTTCTCTGACTAAACCCAGACCCTGCAGTCCTCAGTTTTATGTATATGTGTTGGGGGCCTCATATCAGCTGTTATATGCTGCCTGGTTGGTGGTCCAGTGTTTGAGAAATCTTGGGGGTCCAGATTAATTGAGACTGATAGTCTTCATATAGGGTTACCCTCCTCAGCTTCTTCCAGCTTTTACCTAATTCAACCACAGGGGTCAGCATCTTCTGTCCATTGATTGGGTGCAAATATCTCATTCTGACTCTTTTGGCTGATTGTTGGGCTTTTCAGAGGGCAGTCATGATAGGTCCCTTTTTGTGATCACTCCATAGCCTCAGTAATAGTGTCAGGCCTGGGGGCCTCCTCTTGAGCTGGATCCCACTTTGGGCTGGACCTTTTCCTCAAGCTCCTCTCCATTTCCACCACTGTAGTTCTTTCAGACAAGAGCAATTATGGGTCAGAGTTTTGACTGTGTGATGGCCAACCTCTCCCTCACTTAATGCCCTATCTTTCTGCTGGAGGTGAGCTCTACAAGTTCCCTCTCCTCACTGCAGGGTATTTCATCTTAGGTCCCTTCATTGGAGTCCAGAGATTCTCTCACCTTCCAGGTTTCTGGTACACTCTGGAGATTCCCCCCAACCACTTACCTCTTGAGTTTGCCTGTTTCCATTCTTTCTGCTGGCTCTCAGGACTTCAGTCCTTTTCCCCTGCTCAATACCACATCATGTTTTCCTCTTTCCCCCTCAGTCCACATTCCCTCCCAGGTCCCTATTTCCCAAGAAAAAGTACAGAATACCCAAGATACAGTCTACAGAACTCAAAATGGTCAACAACCTGAAGGGCCCAAGTGAGGACACCTTAGTTCCACGTGGTTGGCAGAAGAAAACAATCCTTTCACTGTTTATCGGGTTCCATTTATACTCTTTTCAAACATCACATGTTCTCTCAAGCCTCCAGTTTAGAAAGATATCACATGACTTCTCACATGTCTACTTCAGCCAAACATCCTCTCAAAAGACAGCTTCCAGAAAAAAAAAAATCACATGACACAACTGAGTTTTCAAAGAAACCAGAAATTTTCACTTCATACAGCCTATTGTTATTTCCTTTGTTTACTAGATCCCCAGGGGGATGCTGAAACCACCATGTACTTCATAGACATGGCTTTAAGGCCCCTAAACTTGAGTTGAACTGAAAGTTTCCTCCATGAGAACTACCTTTCATGGTACAAGAAGACACAATGAAAGGTTAAAAAGGAATGAAGCAAGAAAGAGTTCTACCCAGCTAAGACACCTATGAACCACAACTATGGCCAATGTGGAACAATAACCCTAAGGGTGAAGTAATAGCACGTATCCCTTGGGGATAACCAACTGCTCTCTGATTGACCCATTCAAGAAGAGTGAAATCATGCTTTCTACTGGAAACCTAGACAACTACCCAGAGCTAGTGTACAACTACCACTTTAATAAAACAGCATACTCCCTAGCTATACTCTTGTCCTTATACCAACAGATAAGGAGTCTCTTATCAAGGAAACTACTCTTTGCAACAAATGGAGACCATTACAGAAAACCAAAACCAATCAAAATGCAGAGCTGTAGAGCTAAGTCCCAAGAGATATACCTACATTACAACTTCTGCAATTGAGGCTCAGAAAACATTGTAAAAGAGGGAGACAGAAAATAATGTAAGAGCAGGAGGATTAGGGAGTTTGTTGTGTCAGTGTGGGTTTTTTGGAATATTAGAAGCTATATCCATAAAACCTTACCATCACGACTGCCAAAACATGAGCTAAACAAAGATAATAATAGACTTGTCAAAGGATGAGGGAAAGCCCATGAGGCCTCAACACTACACAGAGAAGTACAAATAACTAAGGAATGCTGAGAATAAAAGAAAGTCTTTCCTAGAGAAGAACATACCAATTGGTTCTTCAATACCAAATGGTCAGCCCTGAAAATATACATAATGTAACTTTATGTAGACTGAGAGGGTGATATTTATGTGTCTATCTATCTATCTATCTATCTATCTATCTATCTATCTATCTACCTACCTATCATTTATCTATAATGTGTGTATGTGTAACAAAACCTATGAACACACATATATTATTACTTTTAATTCTTTATGCTTTAAACTCTGTGTGTGACTGTTTCTGAGAGTCAAACTCCTAAGTATGATTTCTGGGTAACTTAGTTCTTAAAATATGTATTTGCTAGAAAATGATAGCTAAGATCTATAATTAAGCTACTAATCATTTTCCATTTCAACCTCCAAGTTTGAATAGTTGCAGTAAATTTAGTTCTATAATTAATAATAATAGTAGTAATTTTCTTCTTGGATATCCCTTCAGAGACATTTTTAACATATTCAGACACATATTTTTATATTTTAACAAAAATATAGTAATTACTCATTCTAGATTGCTTGTTTTCACTTAACATTAAATTGTGCATGCCATGCCATGTGTACTTATGAAAAGCCTCATCTGCATTTAGATTTTCTTCTTAAGAAAGAGGTACATCAGTAACCAGTTACTGATGCATATTCATGTTATTTCCAGTGTTTTACTATTTTAAAACTGTAACAATAAATAAATAGTTAGCTTTGATTCCTTAAACCCTCTATGGTAACCTGTCTTCATAGTCTATGGGTGTGAGTTCTCAGCATTGATAATTTTTTTAACTCTACAGTTCAAGTACTTCTCATTTTCACCTAAGCTTCTAGTTTACTGAAATGGAATTGACTTTCATTTGTTTATGTTGTAGGATTTATTTGTCTCACTATCCCTATAACATGCACTACTACAACAAAAATATGATTTTCAGACTAGGCAAAGAAGAAATCTCAAAGTAGTTTAATTTGAATCTTTCAGATGAAAGGATGTTGAACAGTTTAAAAACTATTTTACAGGCATTTGGTTTTTTGTTTGTTTGTTTTTTGTTTTTGTTTTTGAGAACACTCTGGTTCAATGTCACAATTATAATTAGGTTCTTTGTTGTCTTGGTGCTCATTTATAAAAGTTATTTATATATTCTATACACCTACCATCAGATGTAAAGCTGGATAACAAATTTTCCTTATATAGGTTGTTTCTTCATTCAAATTATAGTGTCGTTTGCTGTACAGGTGCTTTTTAGTTTAATAAGGTCCCATTTGTCTGTTGGTCTTAAGTGTTTTTATTTTCAGTAGTTTTATTGCTATTAGATGATTTTAAAGGATAGGAACAAGGAATATTTGCTTTACATTACTACCTGTAAAACAGAATTTTCAATTACTATAATTTTCTACAATATTTATATAATGATCTCATGTCTATTACTTGCATTTTAGTTAATGACTGCTGATGTTCCATTACATAAAAGGAGATAATTACTGTCCCTGTGGAATTTCTATGTCTCTATTTTTACCTTTCTTTTCATTAATAACACTCAATTATGGAACATATAATCTTGGCAATTGGAACATACCTTGATGATTGAAAATAACTGAGTAAATGTTAAAATATTGGCAAAAAAGTTTCAGTGTGAGCAAACTAAGATTGATAATTTTGCTCTGAGTACTGGAATGAAGGAAGGAAAGGATAGAGACAACAAGGAGAAGTAAGCATCTTATAGTATAAAGGTAATGAGTAACATTATTTCTGAGACTCAGCTTATTGCCCTAGACAGTTAGTGATTTCCAATAGAGTTGTAGAAACTGAATATAACAAGGACATGTTCCAGACAGGTTCCCTGTTATTAAAATTGGTAGCGCTTTCATAAATGAACTCTTTGGCCATCAATGTTCCAGTTTCCTACAATTCCTTGATGAGAGTGACAAATTCTCTTTTGAAACAGTGTTATGTAAATTACTTGTGAAATACCTATGCATCTACTTATAACTGACATGTTGCTTGTCAGTTCTGCTATAGCTTTCCAAATTGGGATCTTTAATAAAATGTTCATTGTGAATTCCAATACTTTATTTTAATAAATGGAAATGTGTGTGTATGTATGTATATGTGTGTGTCATGTATAAGGAACTGACATAGCATCTTAAGAAGAGATAAAAATAATCTCAATACAAATATACTATCATTTGATAATATTTAATAGGATCATGAGTCTAATTAAAGGTTGAAAGAAGCTATGATTGGATTTTCATACAATTACATAATTATGCAAATGAGCACATTAATTTTCTAGCTACATTATCCCTACAAAAATCTTTACATAAATTTACTCATGATTATTATTACACTAAGAATAAACAGAAGGGTAGCAAATGACTTCCTTATGTCTACATAATGCTGTATTTCATTACAATGTTCCTGAAAACTTATCCACTGCAAATGTCACATCATTTAAAATTGTTGACAAACATATATCATTCAGCATGCAACTGAAAAACCATGCAAATCACTCATAGTAACTCTATATAACAAGGCAGATGTTCACCGTACTAAACATGAAATGATTTAAAACTTTGTGTGATTTATTTGATATAAAAATTGCTATCTCACTGAATCATATATTTTCTGAAAATGTTTTTTTTTCTGTTAAGGATTTCAAATGGCATATCAAGTCTTTCAGAGGGCAAATGAATGTGGCATGGTGAAATCGTGTCTATCATTTTATTTTATTCATTCATCCATTTATCTCTTCAAAATATTAGCAAACGATGGTCAATAACTATTTTTTATTTTCAATACTTCCTGAATAGTATATATACAGGAGACTTTATCAGAGTTAGATACTATTGTCACTTTAGAATTTTTGTGATAGTGTGACATTACACATAGTTTCTTTCCTAGTGTGACTTTAGACTTAGTATATTTTTCATAAGATAACAGACTCAGATTAATTTATAAATAGTTTGTCTCACAGCTATTTAGATAGAATGCTGAACTTTTTCCTGCTTACTTAGCCACTCTTCTTACAGTGGAGTGACTTTGTTGTTTAGATAGAAAATTAAGTAATTCTGCTGTTCATTAATTAATTGTAACTCTTGAAGCTGGTATTTTAACAAGTTATTTTCAGATAAACCTTATGTAAGAATATGAAAAATGCAGTGATCAAAGAAGATATACACATGATTTTTTGTCACAATATCAGGCTTAGGAACATCATTCTTTACTAGAGATAAAGATCCATAAGAGAGTGTGAGAAAGTTCTAAGGCCTAATTGACCAAAAAGAAACTTTTTACAATGTATTAACATAAATGCTTTTATAAATTAGCATTGAATATATTTCTAACAGAAAACAATGCCATTTAGAGCCTAAGCCATATTTCATTTCACACACACACACACACACACACACACACACACACACATTTTAAACATCTAACATGGCTGAGGATGTTCTAAAAGTGTTTATGTGGCCCAGGCTTACCTTAAACCTATGATTATCCCATCTCATCTTCTCAGAAGCTTGGATTATAGGACTGTGACCCTACTTCTGCTAACTGATCATTTTTAATAAATAAAAAACCCTTTGAAGTAGAGTTGAAAGATTAAGAACATGATAGGAAAACTAGCTGATTTTCATAGGAAACTGGCAGATTCAGAAGAATATAATAATAGGCATACTCTGAACCACTTCTGAATACTTGAAGAATATGCTGTCGAATGGTCAAACAAGAAAAATGATAAAAATGATTACAAATATACCTCATGAGCAAATTATTTGTAGGATGGCTAATGTCAATTCAAAATGGATGGCAATACATAACTGTCAACCTTAAAATATGAACCTACTGTAGGAAAACTTATCATAGCATGGGTATAAGGAAAAAAATTCTGAACACAACTCTGAAAGCACAGGATATGACCCAAATAATTTACATGGTGTTATATCAAATTTAAGTTTCAACATAGCAAAGAAAATTACCAGCAAAGTAAGTGAAACAAAGGAGATTGACAACTAGAATAAATAAATAAATGTAGAAATTGAACATAGAAAAATAATGTCAAAGACTTAAATTTCAAATTGACAAAAGGGCTAAGGAAGCTAACAGAGTTCTTAGAAGAAACAAGCCAAATAACTAATAAATATTTTGAAATCATGAACATTCTCACATGGGTCCTTCAGCTTGTTGAGCTTTTTGAGTTCTGCGGACTGTATCTTGGGTATTCTGTATTTCTTTCTTTCTTTTTTTGGGCTAATATCCACTTATTAGTGACTACGTACCATACTTGTCATTTTGTGTCTGAGTTACCTCACTCAGGATGATATTTTCTAGTTCCATCCATTTGCCTGCAAAACTCAGGATGTCCTCATTCTTAATAGAGAAGGAGTATTCCATTGTGTAAACAAACCACATTTTCTGTATTCATTCTTCTATCTTGGGACATTTGGGTTGTTTCCAGCTTCTAGCTGTTACAAATAAGACCACTATGAACATAGTGGAACACTTGCTCCGGTGGCAATGGTGGGGCATCTTTTGGGTATATTCCCAAGAGTGGTATTGCTGGGTCTTCAGGTAGATCTATTTCTAATTTTCTGAGGAACCTCCAGATTGATTTCCAGAGTGGTTGTACCTGTTTGCAATCCTATCAGCAATGAAGGAATGTTCCTTTTTTTCTACATCCTCATCAACATGTGTTGTCACCTGAGGATTTTATCTTAGCCATTCTGATTGGTGAATCTCAGGGTTGTTTTGATTTGTATTTCTCTGATCACTAAGGACTTTGAGCACTTCTTTAGGTGTTTCTCAGCTATTCGAGATTCTTCTGTTGTAAATTCTCAGTTTAGTTCTGTACCCTTTTTTGATTGGGTTGTTTGGTTTTCTGGTGATTGGCTTCTTCAGTTCCTTATATATCTTGAATATTAGCACTCTATCAGATGTGGGGTTACTGAAGATGTTTTCCCAATCTGTAGGTTGCTGATTTGTCTTATTGACTATGTCCTTTGCCTTACAGAAGCTTTCCAGTTTCATAAGGTCTCATTTGTCATTTCTTGACCTTTGAGCCTGAGCCATTGGAGTTCTGTTTAGGATATTTCCCCCTGTGCCAATGAGTTCAACGCTTTTTCTCACTTTTTCTTCTATTAGATTCAGTATATCTTGTTTTATGTCGAGGTGTTTGATTCACTTGGACTTGAGCTTTGTGCAAGATGTCATATGTGGGTCTATTTTTGTTTTTCTACATACAGACAGCCAGTTAGACCAGCATCGTTTATTCAAGATGCTTTCTTTTCTCCATTGTATATTTTTGACATCTTGGTCAAAGATCAAGGGTCTGGAGGACTCAGTCTCACTTGAGAGGGAGAAGAAAGCAATCTCAAGTGGAGAGGGAGGGAGGGACCTGGGAGGAAAATTGGATGGGGGCCTGGGGGGACGAGAGGACCCTAATCAGATATTGGATGAGGGAAAAGGACTGAAGCCCTGGAGGCCAGCAGAAAGAATGGAAATAGGCAACCTAGGGAGGTTGGAGGTTGTGGGAACCTCCAGAAGGCAGCAGAGACCTGGGATGTGAGAGACTCTCAGGACTCAATTGTAGGGACCTTATATGAAATGCCCACCAGTAGTGAGAGGGAACTTATAATGCCCACCTCCAGCAGGAAGACAGGACATCATATGAGGCAGGGTTTTGCCATCCCAAAGTCAAAACTCTGACCCATAATTATTCCTGTCTAAAAGAATTACAGGGATGGAAATACAGAGGAGCCTGTGGAAAATTAAGTCCAGCTACAGGTCCAAATTGAGATCTAGCTCAAGGGGAGACCCTAAGGTCTGACACTATTACTGAGGCTATGGAGTGCTCACAAAAAGGAACCTGTCATTACTGTCCCCAAAAGATCCAACAAGCAGCTGAAAGAGTCAGATGCAGATATTTGCCCCCAATCAATGGACAATCTATGGAAGCTGATGACCACTGTGGTTGAAGTAGGGAAAAGCTGGACGAAGCTGAGAAGGAGGGCGACCCTGTAGGAGGACCATCAGTCTCAATTAATATGGATCCCCTCCGAGATTTCTTAAACACTGGACCACCAAACAGGCAGCATACACCAGCTGATATGAGGCCCCCGACACAGCAGAGGACTACTGGGTCTTTGTTCAATCGGAGATGATGCACCTAACCCTCAAGAGACTGGAGGCCGCAGGGACTTTAGAGGTCAGGTCGGGTGGAAGGTGGGGTTGGGGACATCCACGTGGAGACAGGGTGTGGGGAGAAACTTTGGGATGTGGAACAGTCGGAGGATGAATGGGGGGGTGGTGATAAAATCGGGAATGTAAATAAATAAATGAACTAATAATCTTTTAAAAAGTGTGAACATTCTTAGCAATTAGGAAGATGCAAATTAAAACTACTTTATCAGTTTTTTTTTTCCACCACACAATGTTAACATCAACACAGTAACTGCTGGCTAAGATATGGTGGAAGATGAATATTTATTTACTGCTCATGGTAGTGTAAGCTTTTTCAGTGCCTATGGGAATCATTTTGTGTGGAGGAATTTTAATTCGGCAACATGGCTGCACTCACAAAAAAAAATCATATTTAAAGATTCTCTAGGACTGCATGATCAAGCTGTTATGACACACTTTTAATCATCCTGGATGGAATACTGATATGACCTTTGTACACACCTTTAATACCGAACAATGTAGGTAAGGTTGGTTTGTAGGAGGCAGTCATGGCTGAATCAGAGAAAGATGTGACAGAATGAGTCATAGATAGGATAGACCCAACTCTGACAAGAATACAGAAAAGAGAGATGACTTAAGAGAGTAGCACACACACACACACACACACACACACAGAGAGAGAGAGAGAGAGAGAGAGAGAGAGAGAGAGAGAGAGTATGAGAGAGGGAGGGAAGAGGGAGAGAGAAACAGACACACAGAGAGAGATGGAGAGACAGAGAGAGATGATGATGATGATGATGATGATGAGGAGGAGGAGGAGGAGGAGGAGGAGGCAGAGGCACAGTTTTATTGGGACAGTTTTATAGAAACAGCTTGCAGAGGGAACAAGCTGGACACAGGTGCAGACAGAATGAGCTAAAGAATGAAAATGACCCAAAAGATTAGAACATATTGTCAAAGTTACTATGAGACCAAACAGAGCAATTCAATGAGAAACCTTGAGAAGCCAGAGTGAATCAGTCAGCTTGGAGAGGAGTTTTGGGCCAGAATAGATGAGTTGAACCAGCCAGTGAGAGATTAGAAAGAACTTGAAAGGATGAGCTTATTCAGAAGTAAAATTCTGAGATGACAATTATATTTCACAAATAAAAGTCTCTTTTACAAATTAAGTCTTTCTGAGAAAAATAAATCTATAAAAATAGAACTATAATATGATGCAGCTATACCAGTTCTGAATATATGAATATATATTTATAGGACTGTAGATCCTCTCACAGAGATATCAACATATATATGTTTATTGTTGCCCTATTTACAACACCAAGAAAATGGAAAAATCCTACACATCTATCAGTACTTCCTGACGGAACATATATGCCACAGAATTTTTGAAACCATAAATATTATTTAAACATGATAATTCAGGTCTATGCATTTGTATATTATTAAGTAAAATTCTGCATGTTCCCTCTCATGTGTAGTTTCTAGATTTTAGGTTCTTTATTATGTTGTATTTAAATGAGCTCAAAAACTCTTCTCCCCTTTTAAGCAAAATAATTGGGAAAAATACAAGCTACATCTGTGACAACCAGAAAGTACTGATGTCATAAATCTCAAAGAAATGTCAACTGAAGAAATAGGCCATCCTGTCACTGAGCTTCAAGGAATGGCAGTGCTACTAAGGTGTGCTTAGCAATTCTCAGAAGCAATGTTTGGAGTTGGCAGATTTCAGAATTTTGATTAGACCTCAGTTGTAGAATGCAAAATTGAAATTTGCTTTTTTACATTCCCAGTATTGCATGGAAAATAAAAAGAAAATAATGTAAGAAAATTAATAAATACTATTAGCCAACAATTTCTGTAATTCCTGAAAGAATATTGGAAATGTGGTGAATAAAAATTACATAAATGTAAACACACCACACACACACACACACACACACACACACACACACACACACACATTTAAAATGTAGAAGATTAGGAGAATAAGCCAAGAAATCTATATTAAATAAACAGATGTAAATGACAATGTATCAGTGTAAGCATAGATTGAAGAGCATGCAGCTCTAGAAGTTACAAACACAAAGCCAAAATGGCAAAATGGACCATTGAAAAGAAGATCAGAATAACAAAATGTATAATTTTTAACTATTTATGGGAATATTAATCTTTGCTTTTCATAGGAAATATATTTACTTATCTAAACCTAAATGCCCAAAACTTATGGGAATTTGAATTTAATCCCTTTTCTTTTAGTAGCCTAATTCTATTAAAATATATATAGTTATAACTAACAGCTTTAAAAAGACCTCTCCTTCCTCCATCTCCAGGTTACCAAATTGTCCATATTCACCCATTCATAACCTGTCTATAATGCCTTTTGTGATAAAAGTAGCTGTTTGTGTATTGAAATTTGTAGTTTTTCATTTTAAATGATATTTTTTTTAAAAAAATAATACTTTTTGCCTTAGTTTATAATAGTCACATGCTCTTGCTTAAAAAGGACAATCAAACTGGTCATAACACTGTACTTATTTTTTATTCTTTAATCTTTTATTACAACCCAGTCTTTATTTCCCTCCTGGTCTGCCCACTGACTGTTCCATATCCCACATGCCCCTGTATCTAAGAGAATGTCCCTACCTACATCCTCACCCCACCAGACATTCCCACTCCCTGGAGCCTCATGTCTCTTGAGAGGTAGGTGCTTCTCCTCTCATAGAGGCCAGACCAGGAAGTCCTCTACTATATATGTTTTGGGGGGCCTCATATCAGCTGAAGGCAGAGGCCAAAGAATTGTTGGAAGTTCAAGACCAGGTGAGACTCCATTGAGAGGTCCAGGCTGCATTGACTATGCAAAGAGACTGCTTCCCAAACAAACATAAACATAAAACTGTTTTCAAAACAAACATAATTATGTTCATTTATGATTATATGTATGCATACATATGGAATATTGCTTAAGGAAATATGAAAAAGTTATTAATTCCAATGATTGAGGATAAACATCGTCTTTTTAGGAAAGATTTAAAAGTGTATGTTCAATAAGAAAGGCTTTTAATGTTTAAAATCCTAATTATATTCTATTCTTTGCTCTGTTCTACAATGTACGTAGAGTTCTGAATTTGAAGGAAAAAAATATAACTGACAATTAAGCATCCATCTACCAAAACTAGTAAAAATTAGAATTTCCAATGCAAAAACTTTCAAAGTCTTCCTTCTGTTTCTATTTTGTGGAATAGATTGAAGAGTATTGGTATTAGGTCTTCTTTGAAGGTCTGATAGAATTCCGCACTGAACCCATCTGGTCCTGGGCTTGTTTGGTTGACAGACTTTTAATGACTGCTTATATTTCTTTAGGGGTTATGGGACAGTTTAGATGGTTTATCTGATCCTGACTTAACTTTGGTATTTGGTATCTGTCTAGAAATTTGTCTATTTCACCCAGATTTTCCAATTACGTTGAGTATAGGCTTTTGTAGTAGGATCTGATGATATTTTGAATTTCCTCAGAATCTGCTGTTATATTTCCCTTTTCATTTCTAATTTTGTTAATTTCGATACTGTCTATGTGCCCTCTGGTTAGTCTGGCTAAAGATTTATATATCTTGTTGATTTTATCAAAGAACTAACTCCTGGTTTTGTTGATTATTTGTATAGTTCTTTTAGTTTCTACTTGGTTGATTTCAGCCATCAATTTCATTCTATGAGACCACAGTTACACTGATATCAAAACCACACAAAGACACAAGAGTAAAAGAAAACATCAGACCAATTTGCTTTATGAATATTGATGCAAAAATACTCAATAAAATTCTCGCAAACTGAATCCAAGAACACATCAAAACGATCGTTCACCATGATCAAGTAGGCTTCATCCCAGGAATGCAGGGATGGTTCAGTACCCGGAAATCTATCAATGTAATCGACTACATAAACAAACTCAAAGAAAACAAAACAAAACAAAACAAAACAGGGTCATTTTGTTAGATGCTGAAAAAGCATTTGACAAAATTCAACATCCCTTCATGATAAAAGTCTTGGAAAGATCAGGAATTCAAGGAGCATACCTAAACATAGTAAAAGCAATATACAGCAAACCAGTGACCAACATCAAACTAAATCGGGAGAAACTTGAAACAATCCCACTAAAATCAGGGACAAAGCAAGGCTGCCTTCTCTCCCTATCTATTCAATATAGTATTTGAAGTTCTAGCTAGAGCAATTAGACAACAAAAGGAGATAAAAGGGCTACAAACTGGAAAGGAAGAAATCAAAAGGCTCCAGATGCAGGGTCTGAGGAAAAACCAGCAGGTTTCCACCTGTGGTGGGAGACCCCTGCCTGGGACACAAGGCCTCCATAGACAAACAGCACAGGGAGAAAGCTAGTTCCCCACTTGTATGGAAAAGCCAGTAACAGGAGGACTCCATACTCAGGGTCTGAAGAACAGCCGGAGAGAGAACTGGTCTCCCAGGAATATTGACATCTGGGTTTGAAGGAAAGACAAGCCACAGTCAGAGAGAGCTTTAAAGACCAGCTAATGCCAGAAATAACCAGATGGCAAAAAACAAGGGCAAGAACACAAGGAACAGAAATCAAGACTACTTGGCTTCATCAGAACTGAGCTCTCCCACCACAGCCAGCCATGGATACCACAACACACCACAAAAGAAAGACTCAGACTTAAAATCACTTATGAAGAGGATAATAGAAGATTTTAAGAAGGAAATAAATAACTCCCTTAAAGAAATAAAAGACAACACAGGTAAACAACTGGAAGCCCTTAAAGAGGACACACAAAAATCCCTTGAAGAATTACAGGAAAACACAATCAAACAAATGAACAAACTATTCAGGAACTAAAAACAGAAATAGAAACAATAAAGAAATCACAAAGGGAGACAACCCTGGAACTAGAGAACATAGGAAAGAAATCAGGAGTCATAGATGCAAGCATCACCAACAGAATACAAAAGATGGAAGAGAGAATCTCAGGGGCAGAAGATACCATAGAAAACATGGACACAACATTCAAAGAAAACACAAAATCCAAAAAGCTCCTAACCCAAAACATCCAAGATATCCAGGATGTAGTAAGAAGACAGAACCTGAGGATAACAGGTATAGAAGAGAGTGAAGACTCCCAACGCAAAGGACCAGTAAATATGTTCAACAAAATTATAGAATAAAACTTCCCTAACCTAAAGAAAGAGATGAACATAAATATACAAGAAGCCTAGAGAACGCCAAATAGACTGGACCAGAAAAGAAATTCCTCCCGTCACACTATAGTCAAAGCAACAAATACACAAAACAAGGAAAGAATATTAAAAGCAGTCAGGGAAAAAGGGGAAGTAACATATAAAGGCAGACCTATCAGAATTACACCAGACTTCTCACCAGAGACTATGAAAGCTAGAAGATCCTGGGCAGATCTCATACAGACTCTAAAAGAACACAAATGCCAGCCCAGGCTGCTATACTCAGAAAAACTCTCAATAATCATAGATGGTGAAACCAAAATATTCTATGACAAATCCAAATTTGCACAGTATGTTTCCACAAACCCAGCCCTACAAAGAATAATACATGGGAAATGCCAACTCAAGGAGGGAAACTGCACTCAAGAAAAATTAAGTAAGTAATCTTTCAACAAACTCAAAAGAAGATAGCCACACAAACAATATAAACAGCATCACAAATGACAGGAAATAATAATCACTATTCTTTAATATCTCTTAACATCAGTGGTCTCAACTCCCCAAGAAAAAGACATAGACTGACAGAGTAGATCCATAAACTGGACCCAGCTTTTGCTGCAGCCAGGAAATGCACCTCCATGTTAAAGACAGGAAAATAATTTTCCAGGTAAATGGCCCCAAGAAACAGGCTGGAGTAGCCATTCTAATATTGGATAAAATTGACTTTCAACCAAAAGTCATCAAAAAGGATGAGGAAGGACACTTCATACACATCAAAGGAAAAATCTACCAAGAAGAACTCTCAATTCTGAACATCTATGCCCTGAATTCAAGAGCTCCCACTTTCATAAAAGAAACTCTACTAAAGCTCAAAGCACACATTGAACCTCACACAATAATAGTGGGAGACTTCAACATCCCACTATCAACAATGGACAGATTTTGGAAACATAAACTAAACAGAAACATGGTGAAACTAACATATGCTATGAAACAAATGGGTTTAACAGATATCTATAGAACATTTCATCCTGCATCAAAAGAATATACCTTCTTCTCAGCACCTCATGGCACCTTCTCCAAAATTGATCACATAATTGGTCACAAAACAAACCTCAACAGATATAAGAAGATTGAAATAATCCCATGCCTCCTATCAGATCACTATGGATTAAGGTTGGTCTTCAATGGCAACAACAACAACAGAAAGCCCACATACACATGGAAGCTGAACAATGCTCTGCTCAATGATAACTTGGTCAAGGAAGAAATAAAGAAGGAAATTAAAGACTTCCTAGAATTTAATGAATATGAAAGTACAAATTACCCAAACCTATGGGATACAATGAAAGCAGTGTTAAGAGGAACACTCATAGCTCTGAATGCCTCCAAAAAGAAACTGGAGAGAGCATACACTAAGAGCTTAACAGCACATCTGAGTTCTAGAACAAAAAGAAGCTAATACACCCAAGAGGAGTAGAAGGCAGGAAATAATCAAATTAAGGGCTGAAATCAACCAAGTGTAAACTAAAAGAACTATACAAAGAATCAACAAAACCAAGAGCTGGTTCTTTGAGAAAATCAACAAGATAGATAAACCCTTAGCCAGACAAACCAAAGGGCACAGAGTCAGTATCCAAATTAACAAAATTGGAAATGAAAACGGAGCTATAACAACAAACTCTGGGGAAATTAAAAAAAATCATCAGATCCTACTACAAAAGCCTCTAGGCAAGAAAATTGGAAAATCTGGAGGAAATGGACAAGTTTCTAGACAGATACCAATTACCAAAGTTAAATCAGGATCAGATAAACTATCTAAACAGTCCCATAACCCCTAAAGAAATAGAAGCAAACATTAACAGTCTCCCAACCAAAAAAACCCTAGGACCAGATGTGTTCAGGGCAGAATTCTATCAGACCTTCAAAGAAGACCTAATACTAATACTCTTCAGTTTATTCCACAAAATAGAAACAGAAGGGATACTACCCAATTCATTCTATGAGGCCACAGTTACACTGATACCAAAGCCCCACAAAGACCCAACAATAAAAGAAAACTTCAGACCAATTTCCCTTATGAATATCGATGCAAAAATACTCAATAAAATTCTTGCAAACCGAATCCAAGAACACATCACAGCGATCATTCATCATGATCAAGCAGGCTTTAATCCCAGGAATGCAGGGATGGTTCAATACCCGGAAATCCATCAATGAAATCCACTACATAAAAAAACTCAAAGAAAAAAACCACATGGTCATTTCATTAGATGCTGAAAAGGCATTTGACAATGTTCAACATCCCTTTATGATAAAAGTCTTGCAAAGATCAGGAATTCAAGGAGCATACCTAAACATAGTAAAAGCAATATACAGCAAACCAGTGGCCAACATCAAACTAAATGGAGAGAAACTTGAAGCAATCCCACTAAAATCAGAGAATAATCAAGGCTGCCCTTTCTCCCTATCTATTCAATATAGTACTGGAAGTTCTAGCTAGATCAATTACACAACAAAAGGAGAACAATTTGATACAAACTAGAAAGGAAGAAATCAAAATATCACTATTTGCAGATGATATGATAGTATACTTAAGTGACCCGAAAAACTCCACCAGAGATCTGCTACAGCTGATAAAGAACTTCAGCCAAGTGGCTGAATACAAAATTAACTCAAGCAAACCAGTAGCCTTCCTATACTCGAAGGAAAAACAGGCTGAGAAAGAAATTAGGGAAATAACACCCTTCACAATCGTCACAAAAAGTATAAAATATCTTGGTGTGACTCTAAACAAACAAGTGAAAGATCTGTATGACAAGAACTTCAAGTCTCTGAAGAAAGAAATCGACGAAAACCTCAGAAGATGGAAAGATCTCCCATGCTCATGGATTGGCAGGATTAATATAGTTAAAATGGTCATCCTGCAGAAAGCAATCTACAGATTCAACGCAGTCTGCATCAAAATCCCAACTCAATTCTTCATAGACTTAGAAAGAGCAATTCTCAAATTCATTTGGAATAACAACAACCACACAAAAAAACCCAGGATAGCAAAAACTATTCTCAACAATAAAAGGACTTCTGGGGGAATCAGCCTCTCTGACCTCAAGCTGTACTACAAAGCAGTATTGATAAAAACTGCATGGTATTGGTACAGTGACTGGCAGGTAGATCAATGGAATAGAATCGAAGACCCAGAAATGAACCCACACAATTACGGTCACTTGATCGTCGACAAAGGAGCTAAAACCATACAGTGGAAAAAAAGAAAGCAATACAAATGGTATTGGTTCAACTGGCGGTCTACATATAGAAGATTGCAAATTGATCCATTCCTATCTCCCTGTATAAAGCTCAAGTCCAAGTGGATCAAGGACAGTAACATAAAACGAGATACACTGAATCTAATTGAAGAGAAAGTGGGGAAGAATCTCGAACACTTGGGCACAGAGGAAATGTTCTTGAACAGAACACCAATGGCTTGTGCTCTAAGATCAAGAATTGACAGATGGGACCTCATTAAATTACAAAGCTTCTATAAGGCAAAGCACACTGTAAATAGGACAAAACGGCAACCTACAGATTGGGAAAAAACCTTTTCCAATCCTACATCCAATAGAGGGCTAATATCCAATGTATACGAAGAACTCAATAAGCTAGACTCCAGAGATCCAAATAACCCTATCAAAAAATGGGGAAGAGAGCTCAACAGAGAATTCTCGACTGAGGAAACTTGTAGGGCTGAGAAGCACCTAAAGAAATGTTCAACATCCTTAGTCATCAGGGAAATGCAAAACAAAACAACCCTGACATCCCACCTCACATTAGTCAGAATGGCTAAGATAAAAAACTTAGGTGATAACAGATGCTGGCTAGGATGTGGAGAAAGAGGAACACTTCTCCATTGCTGGTGGGATTGCAAGCTGGTACAACCACTCTAGAAATCAGATTGGCGGACCCTCAGAAAATTGGATGTAGTACTACCTGAGGACCCAGCTATACCACTCCTGGGCATGTAATAAGGACACTTAGCAGCCATATTTATAATAGCCAGAAGCTGGAAACAACCCAGATGTCCCTCAACAGTGGAATGGATACAGAAAATATGGTACATTTACACAATGGAATACTACTCAGCTATTAAAAACCATGACTTCCTGAAATTCGCAGGCAATTGAATGGATCTTTAAAATATCATCCTGAGTGAGGTAACAAAGTTACAAAAGAATGAACATGGTGTGTACTCACTGTTATGTGGTTACTAGCCCAAAAATTTGAAATATACAAGAGTCACTTCACAGCAACATTAGGGCTGAGTGTGAGGTCCCAGATGGAGGACTTGGAGAAAGGACTGAAGGTAGCTGAGGGACTGTGCAGCCCCAGGGAGGTAGCAACAGTGGCAACTGGCCTGACCCCCTGATACTCCTAGAGACTGATCCACCAACCAAAGAATACACATGGAGAGATCCAAGGTGCTGGCCACATATGTGGCAGAGGAGTGTCTTGTTATCCATCAGGAGGAGGAGAGGCCCTTGGACCTGAGGGTGTTAGATTCCCCAGTATAGGAGAATGACAAGGAGGGAAGATGAGAGTGGGTGGGTGGGTGTGTTGGAGAATATCCCCATAGTGGCAGGGGGAGGTTGGAGGGAATGGGGAGGTCCCAATGCGGAGATCTGGAAAGGGGGAAAGATATGAAATGTAAATAAAATATGAAAAATATAAAAAAATCAAACAAAGAAACAAAAAAAAAGAAAACAAAAAAAAATCACTATTTTCAGATGATATGATGGTATAATTAAGTGACCCGAAAAACTCCACCAGAGATCTGCTACAGATGAAAAACACCTTCAGCAATGTGGGTGGATACAAAATCAACTCAAGCAAATCAGTAGCCTTCCTATACTTGAAGGATAAACAGGCTGAGAAAGAAATTAGGGAAATGACACCCTTTACATTTGTCACAAAAAAATATAAAGTATCTTGGTGTGACTCTAACCAAACAAGAGAAAGATCTTTATGACAGGAACTTCAAGGCTCTGAGGAAAGAAATCGAAGAAGACCTTAGAAGATGGAAAGATCTCCCATGCTCATGGATTGGCAGGATAAATATAGTAAAAATGGCCATCCTGCTGAAAGCAATCTAGAGATTCAATGCAATCCCCATCAAAATCCCAACTCAGTTCTTCATAGAATTAGAAGGGGCAATTCTCAAATTTATATGGAATAAAAGAAAAAACCCAGGATGGCAAAAACTATTCTCAAAAGTAAAAGAACATTTGGGGGAATTATCCTCCCTGCTTCAAGCTGTACTTCAGAGCAGTATTGATAAAAACTGCATGGTATTGGTATAATGACAGACAGGTAGATCAATTGAATAGAATTGAAGACCCAGAAATGATCCCATACACTTATAGACACTTGATCTTTGACAAAGGAGCTAAAACCATCCAGTGGAAAAAAGACAGCATCTCCAACAAATGGTGCTGGTTCAACTGGCAGTCTACATGTAGAAGATTGCAAATTGATTCACTGCTATCTCCCTGTACAAAACTCAAGTCCAAGTGGATCAAGGTCCTCCACATACAACCAGATATACTGAATCTAATAGAAGCAAAAGTGGGGGAAAATCTCAAACACATGGGCACAGGGGGAAAGTTCCTGAACAGAACACCAATGGCTTATGCTCTAAGATCAAGAATCAACAAATGGGACCTCATGAAATTACAAACTGTCTGTAAGGCAAAGGACACTGTCAATAGGACAAAATGGCAACCTACAGATTGGGAAAAAGATCTTTACCAATCCTATGTCTGAAAGAGGGCTAATATTCAACATATACAAAAAACTCAAGAAGCTAGACTCCAGAGATCTAAATAACCCTTTCAAAAAATGGGGAAGAGAGCTAAACAGAGAATTCTCAACTGAGGAAACTCGAATGGCCGAGAAGCACCTAAAGAAATGTTCAACATCCTTAGTCATAAGTGAAATGAAAATCAAAACATCCCTGAGATTCTACCTCATACCAGTCAGAATGGCTAAGATCAGAAACTCAGGTGACAGCAGATGTTGGCGAGGAAGTGGAGAAAGAGGAACAGTCCTCCATTTCTGGTGGGAATTCAAGCTGATGCAACCTCTCTCGAAATCAGTTTGGCAGACCCTCAGAATAATGAACATAATACTACCTGAGGACCCAGCTATTCCACTCCTGGGCATATATCCAGAAAATGCTCCAACATGTAATAAAGACACATGCTCCACTATGTTTATAACAGCCTTATTTATAATAGCCAGAAACTGAAATCAACCCAAATGTTCCTCAACAGAGGAATGGATACAAAAAATATGGTACATTAACACAATGGAATACTACTGAGCTATTAAAAACAATGACTTCATGAAATTCTTAGGCAAATGGATGCGACTTGAAAATATTATCCCGAGGAAGGTAACTCAGTCACAAAAGAATGAACATGGTACGTACTCACTGATAAGTGGTTATTAGCCCAAAAAGTTCGGAATACCCAAGAGTCACTTCACAGCAACCATTGGGCTGGGCATGAGGTCCCAGATGGAGGAATGAGGTCCCAGAAGGGACTGAAGCAGCTGGGGGAGTTGGCAGTCCCATGGAGGGAGCAACAATGTCCACTGGCCTGACCTCCAGATGTTCCTGGAGACTGGATTACCAACCAAAGAATACACATTGAGGGACCCATAGTGCTGGCCACATATGTGGCAGAGGAGGGTCTTGTTAGGCATCAGGAGGAGGAGAGGCTCTTGGGCCTGAGGGTGTTTGATGCCCCAATATAGGAGAATGCCAAGGAGGGGAGATGAGAATTGGTGGGTGGGTGGGTGGGTGGTCGGGTGGGGGAATACCCCCACAGAGGCAGGGGGAATGACTAAGGAGGTTCAAAAGGGGAGATATGGAAAAGGGGAAACATTTGAAATGTAAATAAAGTATCAATAAAATTAAACAAACCATATAAAGACAAACAATCAAAAAACCCTTTCAAAATACAAATACAAGATATGAGGTTATATATTTTGAAAGTTATTATCATCAAATATAGACCAGTTCTTAAAGTATGAGTAATTATTAGTTCTTTGGATTTTTTCCATTTTAATATTACTTAATTTACAGTCTTAGTGCTTAATAACTATATTATTTTCTGAATGTATTTTATAATAAAAAACTTGACTAAAACATTACTGTGTTTCATAATTACATTAGAAACAAGGTGCTGCTGTTCACAAATAATGCTGATAAAGTTTTAAATGCCACTAGTACATGTATATTAAATTTACCTTTCCCTTGCTATATTTTTTGAAACACACAAACAAGCGGTAACCTACATTTGAATAGAATTGGGTATTTGAATAGTTGGTCTTTAGTTGGTGATGCTATTTTGAGAGGTTAAAATATACAGCTTTGCTAAAGGAAGTATGTCAATGGGGGAAGCTTTGAGAGTTAATAGCCTCACTGACTTTCAATTCATTCTGTTTTCTATGTATGGACAGAGATACTCAGGACCTTCCTTTGGCCACATGCTGCCACAATTCCCATGCCATATGGACTCTTCCTCTAGAACCATGAACCAAAAAATTCCCTTCTATCTGCATGTCACTTCTGGTCATGATAATTTATCATAGTAAAGAAAATAATATATTAAGTAGCTCTTTTGACCAGGTGTTTACTCTAATAAAATCTGATCAAAGAATTCATCTTCTTAATTTAAAATGTGAGGGAAAACTTTGGTAGTTTTCATATAATTGGTTTATTCATATGAAGAACCAGTTCATGTCTTATAAACTTATAAAAAAGCAAAGAATATATTGATGAAATCTGAAAGAATATATATATATGTATGTATTTAAAGTTTGATGATATGCACAGTCATCATTTTATCAGTACTAACATATAAAATAATACATCAATAATAAATTTGTATGTAAAGAAAATAAGAATATTTTATTTAAAATAAAACATGGGGAGATAGGAAATCAACTTTCTAATGTTAATTCTCAATAATTATCTGTCTTAGCATAAATCAAATAAAATTTTACAACCTTAAATATTCATGTAACATATTAAATAGTAACTAAAATTATAATTTCAAAAATAAAATAAAAGTGGGACCTGAACTATACCTGTGTTAAAGTATTTAATAAAAAATGGAGGCTAGTTGACTCAGGCAAATAAGAGGAATGGTTAGAATAAAAATAATAAAACTTGTTTTAAAACATTAAAAGTTTTGAATTTGTATATGATGGGATTTTTAATGAATAATAATTTATACAAATTTTGAAAAATACATGAGTTGGCATGGTTTGCTACCAAGCCTGGATACCTGAGCTCTATCCTCATGACCGACATGGTAGAATAAAAGAAGAAGCTCTGTATGTTGTCTTCTGTCCTTCATACATGCATGCATGAGCATGCACACATGGGAACAAACACATACACACAAACATATCATTATTGCCCAAATATATTTATTCATGATTATCTATCTACAGTATTCATTTTCTTGATAATTATTATTAAATCATTCTTTACATTCATATCATTATCCCCCTGTATATCAATTATTTGTAACAGTATTTTTCAAATTTGTATTTTAAATATTGTAATTTTATAGGTTAAAAATATTTCTTGATAAAATTAGCACTTTGATGCCATTTGGCCATCTGGAAAATTAACATTTAAACAAATTCAATACTGCAGGATCCCAAGAAGAAAATCAACATTTTGTTCAAAGCCAGGTGAGAATCCTTATTCCAAAACAGATACTTCACTATCCCAAATACGAATAATTTTAAAATGTACGCAAAGTGTGCATTTTGGCAAACACCAACATGATATATTTATGCATTAAAATGTTTAGAATTTTTTTTTCATTTTTTAAATAATGCACCTAAATGAACCTCCTCCATTTTTAAAGACACAACACACTGGAAGTACTTTTAGGGTACAAATAATTAGCCTTTTGGATGTGTTTGTTCATTTCACACAGCAATCTGTTTCTTCATCTCCTCCTCCTCCTTCCTGTTTGGAAGGCAATTGTGTGTGTTACATGCACCATCTGCAGTCTCACTGACAGGTGCAGGGTCAGTATTATTTTTCCAAACATGGAGTTTATCTCAAACAGAAAATTTCAGCATGCACTTTAGGATATTTTGAAACCAAACAAAACTGACATTTCATTCTTGGAATTTTTTTTTAATTTACTTTCAAAGATACACATAAAGACACTTGCATATTTAACTAATAGTCCCATTTTAATTCATTTTTGTTACATAGATTATGTATAATATACAATTAAAATGTACCTATGTGACATGAACTCATTTATATAATTATTTTAGCATCTCTTTCTTTAGGTCTATTTGGTCCTCTCTCAGCAAATATCCTGTATTCTGACCCTTTACTACAGGGTATATTCCTGTGAGCATATCTGGAGGTATCCATCCATATATAAGGAGAAAGTCTCACAGCCTCATATAATATATAAGCATTCACCTCTGCAACTTAGTTCTAATAATGAAATTAGTATCTGTGAATCAGTTTAGGTATTATTTTTAATATGAAATTTGTTAACACAAGCACATCATAGAAAATTTTTAAATCTTTCTAACCTGCAGTCTCAGCCTTAGCCCAGTATTTAACCTTTATCCTGAACTTGTAAAGTGGTAAAATTTCATAACTTTACCTAGGTTCTTATTTTTTTCAACTTTAAAAAAAAATGTATAATATTTTTTAATGTACTTACACTACAAATAGATCTACCTGAAGGATCTTCCATTAGCAACTTTTGAGAAGAGACATTGAAAGGTATAGTCTGGAACAAAGCCTAATATTCATTAACGGTTTATATGTTAATGAATGTTTATATGTTAACAGTCAAATATGTTTGCATGGAGCACATTAAACCATGTAAAGGAATCATTATAAAGATGCCTTGTTCTACAGGTCTTAAAAATTCTGCTTACTCAAAGAGAAGACATGAAGAGGTAAACTGCTTTTATTAACACAAACACACACACACACACACACACACATACACAGACACCAACAGACATCAAAGAATAGAGATAGATTCCTCTTTCTTAAGAAAGGAGAACTAAGTGTATGCTTTAATTTTAGAACACACTGCTAGGCCTATTATGGTGAGACCTAGGACTCTGTCCTAACATAGGTGCAAAATTTGTTGCTTTAGCACAATCCAAGAGCTACTACAAAGAGCTGTATGTTATGGAAAAATCTTTTAGTTACTTTCCAAAATGTAGTGATTGTGGAGAAGTGGTGTAAACCAGCCTAGATCACAGGCAGAAGATCACAGACAAATTAGAGATGTTGTGTTGTCATTGGGCCTTTCCCAAGTCCATCACAAATGTGCCAAGTACAAAACTGAGATTAATCTTGGGTGTCTTCTAATTCTGACAAAGCAGCACTGAACACAGACTAAGAGAACATTAATCAATATGTTCACACTTCCTTGAAGGACTGTCACAAAACTGGAATGCAAAGACTGAAATAAATAATTCTCTCCATCAATATGCAGATGTTATCATATGTCAATGAGCATCAAGAATTTCCAGTATATGATGGCCTCACCAAAGGGTCAAAATAAGGTTCCAGAAATTTACATAAAGTGGCAAGTTATATGTCAATTCTAAGGGAGAGAATTCAGTAAAGCTATTTAAGTAAAAACAGCAAGTTTCAAAAGCACACAGGAAAACAATTCAGTAATTTACATCAGAGCGGACTTTGAGTAGAAACTTTACAAGACAACAGAGAAAGGAAAAATCTAAGTGACAAAAATCGGCCAAAGAACACTACTGCTTCTTGTAAAGCAGTCCTTCAAAAATGGAAAGGTAAAAGTGAACTCAGGCAAATAAAACTTGACACAATTTACCAGTTGTTAAGAAGTGATAAAGAGAAAGCAATACATTTAAACCAGTAATGAGAGCACTGATATACTGGAGCTAATAACTCAGACCTATTATCCAATCAGCTCTTCAGAGGTGTAGGGAGTATGATTTAGAATTCAAGGTTATCCTCAGATTCAGAAGCCAGCAAGGATTAAAAGAGACACTGTCTCTTTGACTCTCTCAGGGATAAGTCCTCTTATTGGTTGTCCAATGCAGAGTGGTCAGCCCTGAATGACCAAAATGAAATCAATAAATTATATTTCTATATTTATTTCTCTGTGCACATGCACATACACACAAATGTACACATGTGTTATAATAAATAATTTAAAATGCATCCCAATGGCACTCAATGAACAAGAAATAAATACACAAGCAAATCAAATGAGGGGATAAAAATGAAAACAAAATCATCAACAACAACAGAAACAAAAATCAAACAGAAATTATAGGATTAAAGAATGCAATAGTTTCACTTTGAAATCACAAGAGCATCCCAACATTAGATCTGATGACACAGAAAAATCAGTAAACATGGAACACTCAAGAAAATTGAATACAATGCACAGAAAGTAAAACCAGTAAAGAATAAAAGGAGGAGTGACTAAGACCATTATGAAATAGTGTATAGTAAAAATGACACACATATTATAGGAATCCCAGAAGGAAAACATGACAGTCATTATGAGGAAATCATGGCCTGGTTTACACCAAATTGGGCTACAGGGGAAGATAATCTACTAGTAAACAAATTCAAGAAGATCACGATTATAGATTATGAGTTTAAAATTAAATTCAAGAAGAGCCAAATTTAAGAAGATCAAGGAATGCCAACTATCAAACTGTAAGTGAACATTACAATCAAACTGAAAAGGCATGAGAACCAAGCAAGAAATCTTGAAATCTGTATGTGAAAATCGATTCATTACAAGCAAAGTTGTTATTGTGAAATTCTAAGAGAAGTTTTAAACAGGAACCTTATATGCTAGAATAAAATATACTAAAGTAGTTCTGGAAGAAAAACAAAAAGATGCCAGTGTGGAACATTATTTGGAACTGTACTTGATAAATGAAAGTGAAATTAAGACATTGACAGAAATGTCAGATAAAAATAAATATTATACAAAAGATTTCTCCTTGTTTATTTTTGACATTTTAATGCATACACTTTTGTTTTTTGGGGTCTTATATATATCAGGCTTGCCTGGAACTCACAGAAATTCACCTACCTCTGCTGGGATTAAGGTGTGTATCATGACATGCACCTTTGTGTATACTTTTAATTTGGGTATCTCCTCTTAAGTTTTAATACCTAATTTTTGCCTCCTATAGTTTAGCTTGTTGTCTTTGTATTAACATAATTGTGTTTCAGGTAGCT
Organism: Rhynchomys soricoides; assembly: GCA_019843965.1. Taxonomy (NCBI): domain Eukaryota; kingdom Metazoa; phylum Chordata; class Mammalia; order Rodentia; family Muridae; genus Rhynchomys; species Rhynchomys soricoides. The sequence continues at coordinate 438,545 of JADRCH010007186.1, forward strand.
GATATATTTAATCTGAAAGCTCATTTTCCATGGCAATGTCAGTCATCAGGCTTGCTAGTAGAACAAAATCAAGAGAAATGAAAGACTTGCACAACCACTGAGAGTAAATTTAAAGAAAGAGGCAGAATATTTGGAAGTGTCAAAGCACTGTAGTTCAATATCAGTATTCTCCAATCAGTGAAGTGTTTCCTCTGGGTAGTATTTTTCTTTACATCAGTTAGTAAGATGCTACATTTTGTGGAGATGGTTTCTCTAGGTTATAGTTCACTGGCCTTTTTAGGCTTAGAGTATGAGGGTATACAAAACATCTGTCAGTATCTAGTATGTTTAAAAATTTTTTTTAATTTTAAATAGTTATTTTAAAGGTTTTATCTTCATAGAACGTCTTTGCTACACTATGATCTTCTACACTAGTTTTCTGTTCTTTTGCCATGTATTTTGGTGTGCAAGAAGCTGTTGACTTGTTTTAAAGCAATGAAGCGAGCAAAGCTTAACATCTTCCTCATCTTTCTTTTATTTTGTTGCAGACAACTACCTGCTATAGCACCTCTGATAAAAACACATACACCATGCAAAGCTGCTAAAAACCAAAACCGAAACTAAAACCACTCTCTAGTTGATGTGCACAGTTTATTGTGATTATGTATACTAAAATGACTGTAATTTTAATCCTAAGTAAATTTTCTTACTTAGGATTGATTTGTGGAGTAAGATGTGTGAGATTTGAGATGTGTGGTTAAATCCTTAATGTGTCATACTGGTGCATATTTCTCTTCTCTCTGGTGTAGGAAGAGACTTCTACTTCATTATAAATAATAGAATATGACAATGTGATAGGATTTAACTCTCTTTGTTGTGTGAAGTCAGATTTTGAGAGAGAGAGAGAGAGAGAGAGAGAGAGAGAGAGAGAGAGAGAGAG